>JAWNNO010005862.1:0-175761 GCA_035044985.1 Lordiphosa fenestrarum | reverse complement strand
ACAAACAAAGAACCTTATGAAAATAATACGACTTTATTAAAGGGATTTTTATTAGTTTGCCTTTGCTTCGTAAACTGCGCTCAGTAAACAAGTGTGGCAGGGGTTGCGGTCAAAGTTATCATTTCGCTATTAGCAATTTTTTTGAGTACGGCAACTCAAACAGCTGATTCGCTCAGCTAGGCCAGTTAACAGAGATTGGCCTTCCAGCCGTAAATGCATTCATATGGACGTGGTGGGTGTGATAATGTTCGATATGCTAAAATTCATTGGGAAAACAAAACAATCATACAGAGAGAGGTAAGCTTTTGTAATTTGACAGCGGATAAGGGAGCGCCGGGCTCACGATAAGAGAATCTCTTCTACTTGCACATACACGGGTATGTAGGTATGTATACAATCTTTATCCACCGCTTAACTTGACAAAAACTTACTCTCTCCACATGTGACAAAAAAAGGCAAACAAGTAATTAGCAGATCAATATACTTACATACATTTAATTTATTCTGGCAGTTCTGCCTCCAGCATTGAAAGGCCTTCCAGCGTGGTAGTATAGAAGCGGTGGTTTTGCATGTGCATATGGGTTTCTTTTAATTTGCTCTTTGGTTGTTGCACTAATGTTTGTTTTAGTTTTTAGTTTTTTTTTTAATTATTTTGTCTTTACCTTCGTTGCAATTGTTTATGGATTTGAAATGGATGGTTGAAATGAGATTCAATTGCATACTAACGAACACTTTACATAGATATCTTTATCAACAATTTCTTATCTTTCTGAGCCTTTAGCTCGTCACTGCCACACACACACATATGCATTTACTTCTGGGGGTCGGTGTGGATTTTCTCAGCAACACTAATATTTTACCTCAAGACCGTATACACTTGATTAACTTTACTAACGCCTTTTGAAAAACTTGATTGGGCTTGAAAAAAATTATTTTGAGGCGAATTTGGACTAGACCTCCACATAACACTGGCACTGCACTGGGTGTTCTGATGTCGGAGATGCTGGAACTGGTGCAACGCCATTTTTTGTAGACACTTCGGAGTCAGCTCGGTTCGGTTAGATAGGTGTTCACAGGCATTCTGACAGGCACCAATCCGTCTCGAACCAGTTATGGAGGAAAAGACCTTCTGGAGAGAGTCACTTATGCGCCTGTCGATTGCAACTACCGCTGCACCTGCAGGCTAGGCCCTCCGAGGTGTAGGCAAAGGTAGCCTGACGGACTAGAACACCCTTAGTAGACTCTACGTTGGAAAAAACGGGTGTTTTTCTTAGTAAGGTCGAAAAACATCGGACAAATGAGGTTTCAAACATACCTTTATTGGCCTGAAACTACGCCAAATTTAAGATTTAATTGGCGCTTTGCCTAAATGCGGATGCGCGTGGATTACGCACTCCGACTTGAGTTCCAGGCAATTGGATGCTTTTATTTGAAATTCAATGCTCTTATTCTCACTTTGCATTAATAAAACAAGAAAGAAAGTCGGTCAAGCCCGACTATAACATACTCTGTACCAAGAAATTTTGTCTTTTGATAATAAGATCGATAAGATCGATAAGTTATTCTAATAACTAAATATGTCCAGAAGGAACAAGCCATCTATCTTCAAAACTGTGGGAGATATGACGTTTTTTCTAAATTGCGGGGGCGGGAGGGGGCGTGGCCAAAATTGAAAATAAACTTGATCTGCCTGCAGACATAAGAAGCATATGTCCCATACACGTCAAACCTCTATCTCTTACCATCTCTGAGATCTGCGCGTTCATACGGACAGACAGACAGACGGACAGACGGACATGGCTATATCGACTCGGCTGTTGATGCTGATCAAGAATATATATACTTTATGGGGTCGGAGATGCTTCCTTCTGGATGTTACATACTTTTGCACAAACTTATAATACTCTATGTACCTACGGTACAGAGTATAATTAAAAATAACCTCACTTGGACTGAGTTAATGTTAGCTTTGGTTAAAATTTAAATTTTCGTGACTGCAGCTCAAAAATGGTAGGTGATGATCGCGTGGCAAAGAGGATGCTGCCGCTGCAGCATGGGCTTAAATAGCCTAGCAGAGCTGTTTTTTCACCTGGCATAGCATGAAGCTGGCTGCGCTTCTGCGTTTGGCGTTAGGCTGAAGTTGCAGCGACGGTGGGGGGCCATCCCAAAAAAGGCGTCAAGGCTAAATGCTATGACACTATTTCTTAAATATGCGCGCCACTGCGCTTGCGCGACCATTACACTTGGTGTATTCTATTTTATGGCAGTCGGAATAACAACATTATCGCTCTTGAAGGGCTCTATGAAATAAGGCAGTGTGAATTTAAGCCGCGGTGTATTTTTTATGGAGTCCTAATTTCATTCTTCAAAATGATGAATATGAAACCAATATGAAACTAGGCCTCGCGGTGTAACTTAATTCTACAAAATGAATTCAGGCCGCAGTCGGCGGTCTAATTTCATTCTTAAAAATGAATTTAGGCGCGTCCCCCAAATAAAATTAGACCGAGCACCTTCATACCTGTTCATACAGACGAATGCGCAAGGAACGGTTCAGCGCTGCCAGCGACGCAAGAAATAACAGAAATTCAAAGACCCCTGCAGGACATCATGACGGAAGTGCAGTGGAGAGCCGGAACTAGGGCAGAACAACAATGGGACCTCGCACACGGTTGTCACATCTCCCGATCATTCTGGCCAAGATACTCACGCAAAAGAACTTCCCAACTCCTACACGTTAGCAAGAACAGGATAAAAACTATGATAGGAGCCATAACGGGGCACTGCACCATCGGTCAAATGGCCACTATTATGCGTCTGCCCACCATGACTTTTGATGTATCTGTGGGAACGTGGAGGAAATAGAAAGCATCCTACGCCTTTTATGCGACTACCCTGCACTTCATAGGAAACGCACCCCGCATCTGGGTAAACCATTCTTTAAAAACCTGATCAGTCTGGCAAATGTGCCTCTAGAAGACCCGACTCTTTTGTGGATTTCTTAAAATAGTCAAATAGAGAGATTGCGCAGAACCTGACCGTCTATTCCCACTATCCCCTCCCCACCCAAGCCACCAGCCTTATTAGGCATCACAATGCGCTTATAGGCCTCTGGGTGATCTCGACCACTACCGAGCAGCCTATTTAACCTAACCTAACCTAAGCCTCATTACGGACAATACCACCCCGTCTGCTCATTCAATGCAGTTCCTCAGAGCTCTCCACCTTAATCAACATATCGTCTGCTTACATAAGTGCTTTGCATTCCATGCCCAATTGACTTAATATACACAGCCTCAAAGGGGCCAGAGTCGAGCTTCTCTCAATCTCTTGGCTTGTGTGCTTCGAATTTTCGCACAAGAGAACGGGACCTACAGTGTAACGCCGAGTCCGAACGGCAGAGTTTTAAGGAGCTTTTTCATGGCTACTTACTTCATAGCTAGTGACAACAAACTGGTGAATTTGACCGGGTGTATAAGTTTTTTAAAGAAAACAAGAAAGAAAGTCGGTCAAGCCCGACTATAACATACTCTGTACCAAGAAAATTATACGCTCAGCATAAATTTTGATGCTGCAGTAGCAGCGAACAGTCTTTTGATCATAACTCGAAAGCCGTTCATCCGATCTTCTTCATTCCTTTGGCGGATCGATAAGTTAGCTAAATATGTCCAGAAGGAACAAGCCATCTATTTTCAAAACTGTGGGAGATATGACGTTTTTTCTAAATTGCGGGGGCGGGAGGGGGCGTGGCCAAAATTGAAAATAACCTTGATCTGCATGCAGACATAAGAAGCATACATACATACATACATGTCAAACCTCTATCTCTTACCATCTCTGTGATCTGTGCGTTCATACGGACAGACAGACGGACGGACGGACAGACGGACAGACGGACATGACTCGGCTGTTGATGCTGATCAAGAATATATATACTTTATAGGGTCGGAGATGATTCCTTCTCGATGTTACATACTTTTGCACTAACTTATAATACTCTGTGTACCTACGGTACAGAGTGTAAAAATTGTTCATTAGATGTCCCGAGGCTGGATCGAACCCTCGACCTCTGGCACTTCATTTCATATTGCCTATTTTAATTCCGCGTGTTTAATATAAGTGCAGATAAAATATATGTATATAGAAGTTCTGTGTATTGTGTAACCTGGCAGACGTATTTATAATTTTTATTTATCCTGTGTGTACTTTGATAACAAATGATTCTGTTGTTAAAGCCATATAGGACACAAGAAACAGTTTAAACACCCAGTTGGAACATATGGTGAACACCGTGGCAACCAAAGATGATATTTCGAGCCTGAAAACGCAGAGAATAAATCTCTGCGAAAAGAGGTAGATATGCTAAAGAAGGACATGGCGAACCACCGTAGAGAGCTAAATTTTATAGTCGAGGATAGCAAGAAAACAACATTGTGTTGCGAGGACTGCCAAACGACGCAACTCTACGTGGACCCTATAAAATGTTTGTAGGGATCAACATAAGTCGGAAAACATCAAAATAAATGAGATCGTAAGTTAAAGTCGGCCCTGCCTGACTTCGAAATACACGATACTCAGGGCAATTAGTGTTTAATAACCTCATGCGGCTCAGATAAGTATGCAACGTTTTTTTAACTCTGCCATTTATTATCCGATCTTTATGAAAATTTGTGAGATTGTACATATTGGCCACATGCACTATACTAAGCTCGATAGCTTACAAATTGTTGGAGATAATCAACATTATTTATTGCGGGGGTGGGAGGGGGCGTGGCCAAAATTTGAAACAAACTATATTCAACCTGACTGACTGACTGACTGACTGGTGACCGTCGTGCAGCCCAAACTATAAAACTCGGTTTGTAAGCAAAAAATGCAAAATAATTGGACACGTGTTTTCCCGATTTCGGAAAATCCGCCGACATGGAAAATTCCCGGAATATTCAAGATGCAAATATCTATTTTTCACCCGACTGACTTGACATTCCTGGTGCTGACCGATTTTTTTTTATTTTTTATTATCGATTGTGTAAAGAAAGAGAAATTGCTTTTTGCTTAGCCGAAATAAAAAATAAATTATTTCCATCAGGGAATTGAACTCGCAAATCAAAAACGTAAGGCGGCAATACTAAACACTCAGCCAACACCTATTTTTTCAAACGCATAGCTAAATCTATATATATAAAGTTGTTCAACCTGACTGACTGACTGACTGACTGGTGACCGTCGTGCAGCCCAAACCATAAGAGATAGGAAGCTTAATTTTTTAAAGTAGTTTTGTCTTATGCTGAAAGTGAGTACTAAGACGGGGTTTTGGAAAATTCCACCCGGAAAAGCCGGAAAAGCGTCGGAAAAGTTCGTATATGGAAAATTTTATTTTTGATCCGATTGATTTAAAACTCGGTTTGTAAGCAAAATATGCGAAATAATTGGACACGTGTTTTCCCGATTTTGGAAAATCCGCCGACAAGGAAAATTACCGGAAAATTCAAAATGCTAACTATCCTTACAAAATGAGTTTCAAGTCAATCGGATGAAACTTCACTTACAATTCTTTCAAACCGAATTTCAATTCAATCGGGTTAATTATTGTTACTTAGCTTGCAGACTTTTCCGTGAATTTTTCGACTTTACGGTCAAATTTTCCAACATCGGAAAATGACATGTCAATTTATTTCACTTACTTTTCTTACAAACCGAATTTTAAGTAAATCGGATGAAAAATAGATTTTTACATATCAAATTTTCCCGGGAATTTTCCTTGTGGGTGGATTTTCCGAAATCGGTAAAACACATGTCCAATTATTTCGCACATTTTGCTTACAAACCGAGTTTTAAATCAATCGGATCAAAAATAAAATTTTCCCTATACGAACTTTTCCGACGCTTTTCCGGCTTTTCCGGGTGGAATTTTCCAAAACCCCGTCTTAGTACTCACTTTCAGCATAAGACAAAACTACTGTAAAAAATTCAGCTTCCTATCTCTTATGGTTTGGGCTGCACGACGGTTACCATTCAATCAGTCAGTCAGTCAGGTTGAACAACTTTATATAAAGGGTTGCCCATATTCGACGGACCCATGTTTTTTTAAAAAAAATCAAAGAAAAAAAGAAAAATTTGGCGGTTGGCAATCTTAATCATTTAATTTGTTCCAAGTAGATTTGTTTACATCAATTTTTGAATATGATATCTCTCAAATGGCCGCCTCTGGCGTTGATGGCGTATTGTGCCCTTTTTGCAGCATTTTCCATCGTTTTCGCCAACATTTCGGCCGGAATAGCGGCTATTTCTTCACGAATGTTGTCCTTGAGCTCTTCTACGGTCCTTGGCTTGTTAACGTAAACCTTTGACTTCAAATATCCCCACAAGAAGAAGTCAGGCGGCGTCAAATCGGGCGAACGCGGTGGCCAGTCCAAATCACCACTTTTCGACATCAAACGGCCCGGAAACAATTTCTTCAGAAAATCGATTGTTATGCGACTTGTGTGCGGTGGAGCGCCGTCTTGTTGAAACCAGAACTGCCTCATACGCTTTCGACGATTAATTGGCATCACAAAATTGGTCATCATGTCGCGATAAGGCTCCTGGTTGATGGTAACAGCATGGCCATTTTCATTTTGGAAGAAAAACGGCCCAATGACCGTTTTCGCACTAACGCCGCACCAAACTGTGACTTTTTCGTCATGAAGAGGCACTTCTTGAATCTCCTGAGGATTTTCAGTGGCGTAAATACGGCAATTTTGCTTATTTACGGTCCCATTCAATGTGAAATTTTAATTTTTTAAAAGCACGTTGAGTTTTCACAATTGACTTGTTCTGTTGAATGTAAATTTCAACTATTTCAGAGCGCTCGCGTGGCGTGTATTGTTCCATGGTAAAAATCTGCTTGGACTGACGCTTCAAACGCGGTATGTCATTAAGCGATCTGACATCTCTGTCAAAAGTTATGGCGTTGCCAGATGGGTCCGTCGAATATGGGCAACCCTGTATATAGATTTAGCTATGCGTTTGACAAAATAGGTGTTGGCTGAGTGTTTAGAATTGCCGCCTTACGTTTTTGATTTGCGAGTTCAATTCCCTGATGGGAATAATTTATTTTTTATTTCGGCTAAGCAAAAAGCAATTTCTCTTTCTTTACACAATCGATAATAAAAAACAAAAAAAAGTCGTCGTTCAGCACCAGGACTAGAACACACAACCCCTAGTCTGGGAGACAAGAACTTCCTGCACAACACCATCACAGAACCTGAATTTTGTCGTAAAAAACAACTAGAAAAACAAAACACCGATAGCATAGGCAGGAATAAAATATTGAAAAATAAAGAAAGTAACATGTTACTACTCCGAGTATGATTACATTTGTGTATGATTACTCACATTTTACAAAAGTAATCATACTCAGGTCTCTATTCTATAGTTTGAGTCAACAAAATTGAAAACACCCTGCAAAAATGGCCGATTTATTTGGAAAGAATTAATGTTCATCGGCCTACAATCAGCGATAAAAAAGCGCGAAGCGGAAATCGCGAATTCTTCTTAGCTCCTAGTAATCACGCCGTGTACCTCACACTTGTACTTTTGCTACTCTTATCATAAAATCAAACAAAATTGTTTTGAGCAGGGATGCAAACCACTCGACAAAAAGTACTGGTTCGGTTCAGTGGTTCACACAGTTTCTGAACCACCGGTTCGGTTCACTACATGGTTTTTGGAGCTGACTGAACCGCGGTTTCGGTTCGGTTCAGTGGTTCACAAAGAAACATTATGTAAGTAATTCCTGTAGTCCATTTGAATATCTTTAAAATCCATAGAAGAATGTCCAAAGTTTGTTCTGCCGGATTTCTAGGATTCGTCTGTAAATTCCTAGAGTAATGTCTTTCGAATTCTCTCGAATGTCGGCTAGAAAAGAACCATGCATCTTACTTAACCTATTTATAATATTATATGAGAAAATCTCTCTTGTCAAAGATTTAATAAAGGAATTACATAGGATTAGCGGCTTAAAAAAAAAATTTTTTATTTGTCTTATTAAATTCTACAACATCTCTAGAATATTGTCCTAAAATTTCAAATCGATCCGAGTAATAGTTTTGGAGATACACTCTAAAGAAGTTGCGCGCGCCAGGGTATGAAGGAGCAGCTGCTCGTCTAGTTAGCTAATGAGTTGAAATCAGGGACTGTAATCCTTGAGTTCTGTAATAAAAATCGAATTTTAATGATAGTTTGTGATTTTTATTCGATAATTTACAAAAAATAATGATTAAATTTATTTAAAAAATAAAGATAAGCAATTAATCATACTAAATATTACATAAACGCCGATAACGCGTTGCGCATACGAAATTGTGGCAAGTTTGTTGCATATCCTTAGTAAGTGACTAATATCGAACCAATATAAAATATTTCCATGTTTGGAAACATGCGAATATGCCCGAGAAGTTGACGAAAACAGTATCTGCGCCGCCGAGATAAAATCTTCAAGTGAGACTCGTGAAGCTAGGATTCGTCATAGACAGGAACAAAAGGATGCTCTGGACATTGCAGCTGCAGCAGGTTCTTTATATTATTGCCCAGGAATCGATGACTCAGGTAAGTTAGAAAAATAACTTTGTATCCCTGTTTTATTGTTACTCAAAACTTTAAACGCGTTTTTCTCAAAACTATTTTCCTTTTTTTCGTTAAAACCTCTGCCAAAAATCCAATTTTCACTTTATTGTTTTTTCCTTCTTCCAAGTTCTAGTTTAAAGTCTTAAGAAAACACGTATATTTTGTATTTGCACTTCAGATGATCCTCCTAAAAGTTATGCTGTCAACGCGGATGCACCTTTTTCCCGAAGGCTCGTGGGAAATGACGTCACAATGGCAGAGCTTTTAATATTTTGCTTCAAAAATTTTAGTGATTTCTCATTAAATGTGTATCCTTAAGACAATAAAAAGTTTGAACCAAATAATTCAGTTTTTATTCCAAAAAAAAACTTATTGAAAATATTCTGTTTTTTTCCCTACGAAACCCATGTAACCCCTTAAGGTAAAGAAATACTACAGAAAATAGAAAATATTACCTACTAGAGGAATAAATGCAGAATGAAGAGATCGGCGGGAATTTGCAGAACTCTTACAGGATTACATGTCATCGTTAAAAGATATATCGATCCGGCAACGATAAATATGCGGAGGGTCAAACTAAATGTATAAAAATTATTTTCGGGAAACGATTCTAATTCAGAAATAAATAAAAATCATTGGCTAAAGGAGAGCGATTCTAGTTAAATCTCGTCAGAGAACTGAACCGAACCGAACCGTTTTTATTTGTGGTTTTCGGTTCGGTTCAGCAATTCAGAAGGGAAACCGGTTCGGATTGCGGTTCGGTTCACCAGCAGGAATAAGCGGTTCGGTTCGGTTCAGAACCGGTTTGCATCCCTGGTTTTGAGGGCATATCATATGGAAAATCAATGCCTGCTTTGCTCCGGTTGCTCCGATTTTTTTTGCTAAGGCTATAACTCCAGGTAGTATTTTGAAAGTAGTTTTTTTATGCTATTTCTATAGTGCTGAAAAAATTGTCAGCTCGGAGCAAAGCAATAGTGCTCCAGATGAAATTTGATGCTTATGCTACTGCTCTGCTCCTATCACATTCAGAGCAGTAGCGGGAGCAAAAATTAAAAATTACGAAATAGCATAGCATTTTAAAACACTGGTAGCAACCTCTGTATTAGTAACTTTTTTGAGTCCAATATTTCTAAACAAGCAACCCTAGATTCATTTTTCATTTTAATTTTCATTGTTCCATAAAAATGGAAAAGAAAGGCAGAGAATACATTTTTTTTAAAACAAAATGATCAATTTTAAATTAACTCCAAGATGAGAAGTCACCAACTGAGATCTGCAGAAGGCAACATACATAAGTCCGCTTTGACGAGGATAAAAAATAATAAAGAAAACTTGGAACAATTCGGCTCAAAAATGTATGTTAATCCAAGAACAAAAAAAACAATTGAAAGGGGTTACATGGGTTTCGTATGGGAAAAAAAGGCCTATTTTCAATAATTTTTTTTAGTATAAAAATTGAATTATTTGGTTCAAACTTTTTATTGTCTTAAGGATACACATTTAATGAGGAATCACTGAAATTTTTGAAGCAAAATATTAAAAGCTCGGCCATTGTGACGTCATTTCCGGCGAGCCTTCGTGAAAATGGTGCATCCGCGTTGACGTCTGAAGTGCAAAAAAAAATATTCGTGTTTACTTAAGACTTTAAACTAGAACTTGGACGAAGGAAAAAACAATAAAGTGAAAATTGGATTTTTGGCAGAGGTTTTAACGAAAAAAAGGAAAAATTAACTAAAAATACGCGGTATTTTTTTTATTGGAAGTAGTTGTATTTGAACAAAATAAAAAATCCTTCGTCGAAGTCATGGAAAATTGTATTTCGAAGACCTGTGTAAAATTTCATCAAGATCGGTTGAGTAGCTCTCGAGAAATCTTGTCAACCGACTTTCAAAACACAGTTTTGAGAAAAACGCTTTCAAAGTTTTGAGTAACAATAAAACACGGTTAGAACTTTTTTTTCTAGCTCACATGAAGTCATAGATTCCTGGACCATAATATAAATAGCCTGCTGCAGCTGCAATGTCCAGGGCATCCTTTTGTTCCTGTCTTTGACGAATCCTAGCTTCACGAGTCTCACTTGAAGATTTTATCTCGGTGGCGCAGATACTGTTTTCGTCAACTTCTCGGGCATATTCGTAAGTTTCCGAACATGGAAATATTTATCATTGGCTCGAATTAAGTCACTTACTAGGGATATGCATCAAACTTGTCACAATTTCGTATGCGCAACGCGTTATCGGCGTTTATGTAATATTTAGTGTGATTAATTGCTTATCTTTTTTTTAAAATAAATTCAATCATTTTTTTTTTTAATTATGGAATAAGAATCACATATTATCATTAAATTTCGATTTTTATAACAGAACTCAAGGATTACAGTCCCTGATTTTAACTCATTATCTAACTAGACGAGCAGCTGCTCCTTCATACCCCGGCGGGCGCAACTTCTTCAGAGTGTATCTCCAAAACTATAACTCGGATCGATTTTAAATTTTAGGACAATATTCTAGAGATGTTGTAGAATTTAATAGGACAAGAAAACAAGTAAGGGCGCTGCAGTCGAGTTATCCGACTAGAAAAAACCCTGTTCATTTGTTTTCATTTATTTTTTTTTTAATTTTTGAAGATGAATGAAACCGGTAAATTGTCATCTTAAATGTAGGCAACACTTTTTTCTAGTCCAGACCAACAAGTGGGGGGTGCTCTTACCAGCTCAACTGATTCGCTTATAACTCCGGTGTTTTTTGTCCGATCTGATTGTACTTTTCAGAATAGATGATATTGGGCCTAGCTTGATGTATACTAAACCAGGATCTGACGGCTTTTTAGGTCTAGGATATCTAGAGGAGGTCTATGTTTTTTGGCGTTAAAAGGGGGACGGGGGGAATTTTCCAAATCTGAAACAAACTTGATCTGCGTACAGCATAAGTCTACCTTGATGCAAAAATTTGTGGCTTTATCTCTTATAGTCTCTGAGATCGACGCGTTCATACAGACAGACAGACAAAAGTATGTAACATCCAGAAGGAAGCATCTCCGACCCCATAAAGTATATATATTCTTGATCAGCATCAACAGCAGAGTCGATATAGCCATGTCCGTCTGTCAGTCTGTCCGTCTGTCTGTCCGTATGAGCGCACAGATCTCAAAGATGGTAAGAGAGGTCTGACATGTATGGGACACATGCTTCTTATGTCTGCAGGCAGACCAAGTTTAGTTTCAATTTTGGCCACGGCCCCTCTCGCCCCCGCAATTTAGAAAAAACGTCATATCTCCCACAGTTTTGAAGATAGATGGCTTGTTCCTTCTGGACATATTTAGTTATTAGGATAACTTATCGATCCGCCAAAGAAATGAAGATGAACGGTTTACGAGTTATGATCAAAAGACAAATTTTCTTGATACAGAGTATGTTATAGTCGGGCTTGGCCGACTTTCTATCTTGTTTTATTTAAAACGTTTATCAAAAAAAACATGGAGCACTACGAAACCTATTTTGTCAATCTCACTTTACACCAGCCAGCGAGTCCGCAGTACGATTGGAGGGATGTTCTGAGGGATCAACCAATCGACGAGTCCTGGTGTAAATCTTTCACATACAAGCAACTCAAAAATTCCTAAGGTGGAAATTTGCTCATGCAAAAAGACGCTCGTTGTTTTACCGATTTATGTCAATTGGAAACATCATTTTCAAACAAAAGAAAATTTCGATCAAATCAAGTTAAGATTTTAAATTTTTGAGTATTTTTTTCAGCACCGAGCCGAGCATAGAGCCTATCTGTTAGATGCGCAAAGAAAATTTTCCCTTAACAAAAAAAAAGGCTGTATATGTGTGTATATATTAATTCATCGATCAGCGACAACGAGTGACGAGCAGACAAAAGAGCAGACTTAACGTCCACTCCCACAACTACAAGCGTACGAGCCTCCCCGTCAAAAGGCTTCTTTTTTACATCGCACCTACGGACGACTGGCAACGGCGAACAAAAAAAATTATCTACAGCGTCTAAATTCAACAGGCGAATCCACAAAAGGGTCCACGACCGGGATCAGCTGCGCGCAGGCAAAAGCAACTGGCGCAACAAGTAGATTGGCGGATCAGCGACGAATTGGCGAAGCTACGGTCAAGTAGCAGGCGCAGCGGCAATTCAGCAAGCAGCCCAGAAAGGATTGGAGCGAGGTGTCTGGACGAAAGCTACGGTCAGTAGCAGGCGCAGCAGCAGGCGCAGCAGCAATTCAGCCGGCAGACCAGAGAGGTTGGAGCGTCTAGTCTAGTCTATGTGGCCAATATCTACAATCTCACAAATTTTCAAAAGGATCGGATAATAAATGGCCGAGTTAAAAAATGTTGCATACTTATCCGAGCTGAGCTGAGTAACGGGTATTTCGAAGTCGGGCAGGGCCGACTTTAACTTACGCTCTCGTTTTTATTAATTTGCTTATAGCTAAATATTTAATGGGTCAAAAAATAAATAAAAATGTTCCAAAAATATTGAATTTCCTTTGCTTCATATAATAAATATTGACGATGGTTAACCTGGAAGAAGAGGCCGCCAAAACTTGACAAAAAAAAATTCAATTGCGATTTGTGGAAAAAAGGCCATTTTTGATTTGTTACAAAACTTGAGAGTCATTTCTAAACCAAATTAAAAGGGCGGAGTCCGATGGCTGAGCTCATCCAACGCTAGTATTCTACACAGCAGGCACCTCTCAAAATTTTTGACACCGACGAAAGCAAACTAATTGGCCGGTAAGATTCGATATCTGACTCATCCGATCTTCTTCTTCAGGAAAGTTGAAACGCGCAGGCTACGGTGATTTCAAAATTTGGTCTGTAGTATTTTCTCCTCGCTATGGTATATATCGAAGTTCTTTTGAATCCACTTTGCTCGAATGCAGTTATACTGACTTCTGGTTAAAGAATTCTTCAGCTAAGACTAAGGCGTCATTTTCTGTTAAAGAAACCGGGTTTTTGAATCCCTGAGTTTCCTTTAGCTTAGATTTTCAATTTTCCATTCTCATGTGTCAAACGTGGCCGACCTTGTTTTTTTTTTTTGAGTTATTCTTGTGAGTCTGCGCCATTTCTTTTTTAATTATAGTTGTTAAAAAATTTTTAAATATATAGTTCTTGCTCATTCTTAAATCGACCGATGTATATTCCTATTTTGAAGTAGGGCTGCAAAACTATCGATAGTGGGTACATCGATAGTTTTTAACTTCGATGTTTCAAAACCTCGATGTTTTCCAAAAAAACATCGATATATCGTTAAAACATCGAAAATTTTTCAAATATTTTAGATTGCGGTAAATACCATATATCTTATGCTATATTAAGAAAAATATATATAATGTTATTAATTTCTTAATAATAAACGAACAAAATTTATATTTTCATTTTTTTTTTAATTGGACTTTGCACTTTGGAACACAATTTTCGGTTTGATAATGCTGCGTTTAACCAAATTGACCTTTTTTTTTTTTGCTTATTAATCAAATTTTGTCGTATTTCAACTAATAATAATTGTAAAAATAGACCCAAAAAATCTGGCAGCACTGATGCAGTGAAGCATCCGATATATCGATGTTCAATTTTTAACATCGATACATCGGACCATTTTGAAAACCTCGATACTATCGATAGTAACATCGATAGTTTTGCAGCCCTATTTTGAAGTCCTTTTTGACATAATTTTTAAAATGATGCATTTTCGGTTTTATGACGGATATATGCTTTTTGGATAGAGCTAAGGCAGGTGTCTTTCAATGCACAGTCCAACAGCGCAATACTGTTCTGCTTGATTTTCCCTTAAGCGTCAAGCATTTCTCTATGGTAAAAACGCCTTTGTCTGCAATGATAGAATTTATTTTGAGATGGTGCAAATATGCGCAAAAACTGTTAGCCACCTCATTGTGCACATGTTAAAGATTCATTTGGCATTTACAATTGCAGTTGATTGAACTTTATTTTGTAGTTCAGCTCTACAAAACAGAAACAATTTTAGGTTTGGTCGTACTATAAAGACACCGCAACAAGAACAATAAAAACAATTACACCAGCATAACTTTGCTAAGCCCACGTACAGTTTACTTTACAATCTTTTTCCAAATGCCTTGATCTTTGTGAACCATGGAAAGTTTACAAAAGCTTTACGTTAAGAATTGTTCAAGTGCCACAGCTATAAACACAACCAAATCTTTTTAGCCCACACACTAGGTGGCAAGCTTTTATGTAAGAGCTGACTGACTGAAACAGCCAGAGAGATGGCGCAACAAAATTATTTTTATGTATTTTAATACTGGCTTAGGTGTT
This sequence comes from Lordiphosa fenestrarum, assembly GCA_035044985.1. NCBI lineage: Eukaryota > Metazoa > Arthropoda > Insecta > Diptera > Drosophilidae > Lordiphosa > Lordiphosa fenestrarum. The sequence continues at coordinate 160,844 of JAWNNO010005862.1, read as the reverse complement.
TAGAATTCATAAATACTAAAAAAAACCATACAAAAAAATTAACTTTTTTTTTTACTTTATGGCAAAAAATGGGCTTCTCCGACCACTTGGAATTTGATATAGCCAGGGTCAACAGCAGCAAAGAGTTTTGGGCACTAGCAAGAAAGCTAAACGGGAGTTCTTCGAAAAATTCCATACTAACGGAAGCTTTCAAAACAACATTATTTGTCAGTAACCCTCCAGTTCAATTTGAATATGCGCTCCCGTCTTCGTCGGTGAAAGTCCTTGATGCGTGCATTTCAAACTCTGAAGTATGTCTGGCCATTAAGATCGCGAAACCTAACAAAGTTCCAGAGATTGACCGAGTTCCTGTTGAGTTCTATAAGAATGCCACCTCACTTTGCGTCCACACGATGACTCAGGCTTTTAGCAAGATCCTTCTTTCAGCCAACGCGATAAAAAGCTTAAGGAAAAGCATTATCTTTCCGATCTTCAAGAAAAGAGACCCTACATCAGCGTCAAACTACAGGGGTATATCTTGCATAAATGCAGCCATTAAGTTGTTTGCTTCGATTTTGCTAAGAAGACTTACGGACTGGGTAACGGAACACAATATCCTTAGCGAGTATCAATTTGGATTTCGCCGAGGCTACTCAACAGTGGATAGCGTGTTTGTGCTTACTGCAATTGCCAAATCTTACCTCACCACAAAACGGAAGCTGGATATCTGTTTTATAGATTTCAAGGCAGCCTTTGATACCATTAACCGTAGAAGTTTACTGCTAAAGCTAAGCCTCTTAGGAGTATCGACACGCTTCAATATGATTTCAAGCCTCTTCGAAGAAAACACTTTCGCTGTGAGGGATGGACGACAGCTTTCATATCAGTTTCCAAATAACACGAGTAAAACAAGGATGCCTCCTTAGCCCACTTCTGTTCTCCCTATATGTCGACGACGTTACAGCCTACCTTCCTGGAGGCGTTAACATTAATGGTACCTCCATTAAAGCATTAATGTACGCAGATGATATGGCGTTAGTAGCAGAGTTTACAGTTTAGCGCGGATAATACGAAAGTCTTGGTTGTGAAAGATGGAAGAGCGCGTAGTGCAAGGTCCGATATATGGGTTTTAAATGGCGCTGAAATGGAAACCGTAAAAAGCTTTAAGTATCTTGGCGAAACCATCACCGGAAACTTAAGCTTCAAACCTCACCTGCAAGAAAAACTGCAAGACTCTAAGAAAGCAATAAACAGCACTCGGAAAAACTTTTTCGGCAACTGTTAGATCGATAAAGTGTTATGCATCTCAAATTTGGGGTTACTGTCGATTTGATGAGGTTGAGCGACTACAAAGATTATTCATCAAGCGCATATTCAAACCAGGGCTGCAAACCCAAAAAATTTCGTGGATCACCGGCTCGCTGGCTCGAACCAAAATTTACCATTGGTTCAGGTTCAGAATTTTGAGGTTCAAGGTTTTTGGGACAAGGTTTTGGTTCGAACCTTGGTTCAGCCAAGCTTCATACATGTTCATATAGCAGTCGACCTAAAACCGACATAAACTGTTAGGGAATTGTCACGATTTTGGGTTGGGATGGGATTTCACAATACTTTATATAAATAAAAACACTTTCATACAGCTCATGACCATCAAAGCAATGACAATGTGTTTCTACCTATATAAAGAATTGTGACGAAATAAAAACATCGAAGTTCTGGATACAGCTCTTAAAGTAAAATGCAATTTCGTAGTCCACATACGAAAAGTGTTTCCACAGTAATGTGGACAGAATAACAGAAGAAGTCACTGGGAAATAGTTCAAATCTATAATTGTTGTTGAACCAAACCCAAATTTTTTGGTTCGGAACGGGTTCGGTTCAGGTTCAGATTTAATACCATAAGAGGACCGGTTCAAGGTTCGGTTCACAGCAATCTGAAAGTCGGAATTCCGGGTTCGAACCGGTTCGCTCTCTTATTTGTCGAGCTCGCTGTGAGATGCTTAGCCTTAACTACAGGCCACACTGGAGCTCTGTTAACAGCGAATACAGTCTCTGTAATTTGCATGCAACTGAAGACGGCTCTGCCCAATAAGGCCCCAATGAAATAAGGCCCCAAAAAAAAATAAAATAAGGTCCCAAAAATTTACATAGAAAACAAAAACAACAATTTTTCCTAAAATTTGGGGTGTTATTTCCTTTTTTATGGCATTATTTCCTAAATAAAATTTTAAAATGAGATAAGGCCCCAAAAGAAGAAATGAAATAAGACCCCAAACTCATTTTTGGGGCTTTATTTCATTTTTATTAGGGAATAAAACACCAATTTTTAATATGAATATTTTGGGGCCTTATTGCATATTTATTAGGAAATAAGACCCCAAATTTTCTCATAAATTTTTTGGGGCCTTATTTCATTTTGCTTATTTGTGCTAAAACGTGCAATAAAATGCAATAACGGTTAATTTTCTTATCTGCTGGTCCTCTTAGACTAAGCATTTGATGCGTGGAACTTTTGTACAGATGTGCAAAAGAACCGTTTTAAAATTAGTTCAGTGATAAGCTTTTGAATATATTGATCAGTTGAGTGATTTGCATTGTGCGAAGTTCATTAAAATCGCGCGATTTTTTAGTAAAAAATTTTCATTATTTCTTAATGTTATAGAAAGTTTATTTTACTCAAAATGCCAATTCAAAAATATTTACAAATCTTATTTTAGCAATTAAATGAACAAACAAAAAACAACTGGAAAATTGGGGTGTTATTTCATTTTTGAAATTGGGGTATTATTTCATATTTCATTTTTTTTAGGGCCTTACTTCATCTCAGTGGGGCCTTATTTCATATTTCAAATTGGAGTGCTATTTCATTATGAAATAACACCCCAAATTTGGGGCCTTATTTCATTTTGTCTTTTGGGGCCTCATTGCCTGCAGCCACTGAAGACGTCTACTTGGGTTATTCCCAATTTTATCAGATATAAGAAGCGCCCATCTAAGAAGCAGATTCTTATCGGAATCAGACGTTATCAGTTGGTAAAACGGCCAGGATTGGATGAGACTATCCTCTTTTCTACAACAGGCGCTAAAATATAGAATCTCTATTAAAAATAAATTGTAATTGTTTTGTTAACTAAAATTTCATATTTCTTTTTCTTTGTCAATGCTTAAAACGAATACCATGTTTCTTTCTGAATTAAATTATTGATATTTTTTATTGTAAGCAATGTAAAAAACCTTTTATGTAATGGCTGACGGTAAAAATCCAAGCCTCAGTTTAAATAAATAAGCACTACTACTACTACTACAACTATTATGTAAAAAGAACATTTTTTTACGCAGACGGCTATACAATGCCAAGCCATTAAATAAAGAAATACTACTACTACTAATATATATATTAACAAATTAAAAATGGGCTCATTAAACAAATCTGCTTAACTCCTTTATTATCCTCCGTTCTAGATACCCATCGGCTACGCTGGACCAGTTCAAAGATACTATCCACCGTAGAGTACTCATTTCGGCACCCGGCTTGGCATTCGTTGAGAATATTGTTTGTTCCCAGTCTATTAGTATCTTTTGAAGAACCGCTGCCAATATTTTTAGCGCCACATTTTAAGATGAGATTCCCATGTAGTTACTCCCAAGATCAGGATCTCCGTTTCTAAATATTGGGTAAATAATATTTTGCCGGAAAGAGTTGTTAAGCCATATATGTAAAAATGAATGGGTTGCTTGCAGTCCTTGCACCGTGCTGTTGTTAATATGTCCTCCTCAGTCGTTATTTTCTTATACAACTCGTGTATAGTGAGCGTAGCAATATTGGGTGACGGGACTCGCTGAGTATAAAAGGCTGTGAAAATAGTTTTCTAATACGGTTGAGTCGACTTGAAATGCCTTTCGAGCTGTGTCTCCATTTAACCTTCTTGCTGCTTTTTACGTTTGGAATAGCAGTTCAAATACGCGTTTAATATTCACTTTGCTTTTCTTTGCGCAACCTTTTATACTAGGCATTGGATTGATGATACGGAGTCTTGCTTCTGAGTGATCAGTTTTTTTTTAGCCGTTTTGAGGTCTTGAAATGATTTTTTCGTGCCAGTTCACTTTGTCGATCAAACCAGGTATTTTTAAATGCACTTTATAATTGGGTAAATTCCAAACATTTAGCAGCCTTTCTGACGCAGTTCTGTAAGACTCGAATACCATTTTGTCTATCCCATCCCCTCTTTCTGTGATTTTTCTATTCAGACTGGTTTTATAGTGCTCAGCTTTCGGTTTCCGTGTAATCTGAGGCAGTCGGATGCTTTGGTTAGAGCCGTGCAACTACGGAAAAATTGTCAGAGAGCGATTCATTTTCTACGTAGAAGTCGTGCAGAGCTTCATGCCACCTTCCGTTGATTAGGCAGAAATCTAGTGTCGACACTGCCTTATTTCGCATTCGCATTGACTTACGTCAGAATTGCACTCACACATTTCTACGATGTTCTTTCCATTTGCGTCAAGCTTTTTGTACCGAGTCTGTCTGACTACCTTTCCATATTTCTACCCGTTACTCGAAGAGTAAGAAGGGTATACTTAAGTCGTGCAAATGTATGTAACAGGCTGACGAAAGCAACTCCGACCCCATAAAGTATATATATTCTTGATCAGCATCAATAGCCGAGTCGATAATGCCCTACCGCCCCCCGCAATTCAATATGGTGAATAACTCCAACAATTTCAAAGATATCAAATTCATATTTTGCAGTGCACTATGTGCCCGATATCCACAATCTCACAAATTTGTATAAATATCGGATAATAAATGGCAGAGTAATACAGGTTGTTAAAAACGTTGCTTACTTATCTGAGCCGCATGAGCTGTTTGCTTACATAAGAAATTAAATATTCTAATTAATGTTAATGCTCTGTGAATTAACATAGGGAGAGGGTTTTAAGAGGGAGTTAATTCCCCTGAGTAACTGGATAATCGAAGTCGGGCAGGGCCGACCTTAACTTAAGTTCTTGTTTTGTGCTGAATCCGGTCCTTTAGTAATCACTTGCTGGTCGCCAATTCCTCCATTAAGTTCCCCTTTTACCATCACATTGTTGATCCCACCCTCTAATAGAATATCATACAAGTGTTTGAAGTCTCGAGTCCGTTTGTTGCAGTTCAGATTTATTTAAGTCTATAAGTTTATAGTAAATCCCGACGTGAAGGGATATTTAACGTCATGGAAACTAATGTTTAGTCGAGCGTCGCGGAGCCAAGCGAAGTGAGCGAATCGAGCGAGCCGTTTATTAATTCGTGTGTAGCCCACGCCATCTTGATTGAGACTGTACGATTTCGGTGCTATCGATCTTAACCTACTATCGGCAGGGCTGCACAAATGTATTGGAACAGAGTAGCTAGCACTGATTCCGAGCTCAGGGCCGCAGAGATATTTCGCATTCTTGCGCGCCACATTTAAAATTATTTGAGTCCACAACATCCCGCCCACCGTAAAACGACTATTGAGTTTTACCAATTACATCAAGAACAGCTAACTTGGAAACGGGTCGCTTCAGAATCCCAGATGATGTTTTGACCTCCACTATCCTAATCTTTCCATCATTAGCCTGCATAGTGCGGATAACCACGCCCTTTTTCCAACTGCCTCTTGCTTGATTTTCATTACATATAAGGACTACGTCTCCGATTTTAATTGGCTTGGTTGGTACGAACCATTTTGTACGCCTGGTTAAAGTTGGCAGATATTCCCTAATCCAGCGTCGCCAGAATTGATCCTTAAGTTGTTGTGCGACGCGATACTGCTTACGGTGACAAAAGTTGTTTGGATCGCCAGGTGTTTGGGTTGAGTTCATTTCGCCCAACAAGAAATGATTTGGTGTCAATGGAGCAGGATCATCAATGGTAACAGGGACGTATGTAAGGGGTCTGCTGTTGATAATGTTTTCGGCCTCTATCTGAAGGCTTCTTAATGTTTCAACCTTTGGAGCTTGCTCTTTTGATGTCACTTTTAGGACACGCTTTGTGGACTGAACAAGCCGTTCCCAGCAGCCGCCAGAACTAGGATTCTCCGGACAATTAAACTCCCAATTTATGTTTTTCATTGCCAGCTCAGACTTGATATAATCCCAATCGAAAAGGTCGTCAACCTTTCTCATTATATTGTCTACTCCAACAAAGTTTTTACCCATGTCAGATCGGATGACCTGGGGAATGCCTCTTCTGTTTACGAAATTCCGGATAACAACAATACATGCATCTGTTGATAGATCTTCAGCTAATTCCAAGTGTATAGCTCTTACCGTCAAACATGTGAAGAGAGCCACCCATCGCTTCTCTCGACGTAGCCCTATCGCTACCATTATAGGGCCAAAATAATCGAGTCCAGTAAATGTAAATGGTCTATGATACGGAGTGACACGATCCGGGGGTAATTGGCCCATCAGTGTCGGTGACGGTCTTACATTTTGATTTTTACAAAATTGGCAATTAAACCTTGCACGTTTTACGATGTTGCGCAAGTTGATTACCCAAAAATGTTGACGTATCTCGTTTATTATCAGCTCACTATTCTGATGGTGGTATTTAAAATGAAAATGTTGAACAATTAATTCTGTCAAGGCATGTTTTCTTGGCAGGATTATGGGTTGACGGGCTCTTTCTGGTAATGTTATCGCATAATCTAGCCTTCCATGTACCACAAGCACTCCATCTTTATTCAGCTCCGGTGAGAGGGAATAAATCGAGCTGCTTTTGAAGACAGCGTCACCTTGCTCTAGCATTTTGATTTCCTCTGTGAACACTTCATACTGAGCCAGTCTGCACAGCACTATTTCTGCCTTTTGAAGTTCCTGAGATGACAGCTCGCCAATTTCGTTAGTCTTAAGTATCCGATTTATATATCTCAATACAAATGCCATACATCGTTTTAAGCGAGTGTAGCTTGAAAATCGAGAAATATCAATTACTGGCTGAGTTGATATAGTCAAAACTAATTTTCTTTGTTCACCTGAGTCGTCGGGTCTAAGAATTATATCAGGATTTGGCCAATTTGATTCTTCCTGTAAAAGGAACCTTGTTCCGCTAGTCCAGATATTATTAGGTTCATACTCAGCGGATTTATTTGTTTTGGTAGCCTTATCAGCTATATTCAGTTGAGTAGGTATCCAACGGCAGTTGTTCTCATTGGTTGATTCGAGAATTTCACTGATTCTAAAAGCCACAAATTGCTTATATTGTCGTAAGTCGGACTGAATCCATGAAATTACAGTTTGTGAATCAGACCATAGTATTGATCGGCATACATTTATACTATGACAATTCAATATTGAGTTTCTTAGACGGGCGCCTAGAACTGCCGCTTGCAGTTCCAACCTTGGTATAGACAACATCTTGAGAGGCGCGCATTTGGTTTTGCCAGCCACGAAAACCACGTTTACTTGACCATTGTAGACAATGCGCCAATACGCCACCGCTGCAAACGCCTGTTCGCTTGCATCAACAAATATGAGAAGCTCAATATTCGCTTTCTGTGAATAGAAATTCAAGGAATAACAGCGATTAAGTTTAAATTCTTTTACCCTGTTCAATTGGCGTAGCCAGTGCTTGAATCTTTCATACAATTTGTCTGGTAACAGATCGTTCCACAAGATGCCAGACCGCCAGACTTCTTGCACCAAGACTTTTCCAAATATCATGATATCTGCTAACATGCCAAAAGGGTCATAAGGTGTGCGGAATGAAATACGAACAAATGCTATAAGATTAGTAGAAAATGTATTTGATGTCCGAGAAACTTGAATTTTATATATAGTATTATTTACACTTTAAGTTATTTTTACAAACAAATTTCATGACCATAGCGATTAGCTTTCCTTATATTTTGTGGAACCTTGCGCATCACCTCCTAAATTCCGTTTGAATCGATTTTCGCCAGTTCCCTTTTAATTTTTAGGATCAAGCAATTGATGCTTTTGGGCTTATATCCTTTGCTGAACACCTTTCTTTTCAAATTGGCCCAAATTTGTTCGATTGGCCTTAATTGGGGTACATTAGGAGGGTTTTGGGACTTGGGTACATATTGTGTAATTAATACATCAAGTGCCTCTAGTGTTGTCTTGGCATAGTGAGCAGATGCTAAATCGGGCCAAAAGACCGTGTTGTCGTTCTATAGATTGTTTAAGCACTAGAAGGCAATGGTCTTTGTAAGTCTTCCCATTAACGGCTAATCCTCCCTTGAAAAAGACGTGCTTGCTGATGCCACGTTCACTTATTGCTAGCCACAATAAAACCTTTTTAGGAAACTTGGTTTTTTGATTTGAGTAACATTTACAGGTGGTTGAGTATTAGGAAGCTACTGTGAAATAGGTCTCGTCATCCATAATACAAATTTTTGATGAGTTTGAAGAGAACAAATTTCTGGAAAGTGCACTTAGCCGATGTTTAATGGTCTCTCTTTGCTTTTCAGAAACAGTAGGCACGGTTTTTCTTTTTAATTTCATTACTCCCATGTCTGTAATATATTTTTTTAAAGTTTTGTCGCTCACATTATAGCTCTTAGTCAGCACACGATATGATTTGGCTGTGCGTCCCACAATTTCAGCCTATAATTTGGCTCTTACTTCAGAATGCTGTAAGTTGCATTTTTTCCCGGAGCCCGGTTTTCTCTCCATGTTTTTTCCACTCTTTACATCCGATATTACTTTATAAATAAATGTTTCCTTGAATCCCATAGCCGAAAAATAATGAAATATTTCATTCTTTGTCTGCTTTGGGTTGTTGTTGCAATATCTGCATATTAAATTTCGACCCTCTGCTGCATTCAACGCCATGGTCACTACTGAGAGTTATCTAGAAAGCTCATCTTTGGTGTAATACATGCTGGAATAGTACCTTTACTTCTTCAATAATTTGTTTTGTGCTCGTCTTTCTGGAAAGCTTGTGAGAACCTTTAGAAAAATGTTCGTATTTCATTCCGCACACCTTAAACCGACATAATTAAGCTTAGCAATTGCCTCTTAGTTGGACGCTTTAGTCCATTGACAATATCTTTATCGACACGGTTCATCTTTAAGTCGAAAATAAAGTTATCATTTTGGCTGTCCCAGTACATCCCTAAGATTTTATCAATGGCTTCGGTATCCATATTTACAGTTCCTTGTGTATCGCCAATCGGATCCATGTTATTTAGATGATTTTGCACGTTCGCTGAGTTAGAAACAAAACCTCTCAATTCAAATTTCGCAATTTTATGTACTCTTTTGACCTCGCTGCTAATATTAAGTGCTTCTTCCTCAGAATCAAAGCTTGCCACATAGTCGTCAACATAGTGATTGGACACGATTGCCTTAATCACTGCTTCCTTGTCGCTGACAGCATTCTGTGCATTGAGGTTTTTAACATATTGAGCACTGCAAGGAGAACAGGTGGCGCCGAACGTCATCACTTTCATCTTGTAGACATAAATTTCCCGGTTTGTGTCGCCCGACCGCCATAAGAACCTTAATGAATCTTGGTCTTCCTTTTTCATTTGAACTTGAAGGAACATTTCTTTTATGTCTGCGCACAAACCAACTCTGCCTTGTCTAAACTGAAATAATATCTGTGCTATCGGAGGATTTTCGTCTGGTCCCTTCAACAAATTTGTATTTAATGAAACTCCATCGACAGTAGAAGCAGCATCAAAAACGAGTCGCATCTTTTTTGGTTTGTTTATATTGTAAACCCCGAAATGTGGTAGGTACCACGTGCGTGGACCAGTTTGCGCAGCTTTTTCCTTTGTCAACATCACGGCATATCCATTACTTACGAAACCTTGCACCGCTTTCTCATATTCAACCAGCTGATCAGTACCACATATTTTTTTTTCTATTATAAGCAATCTTTTCATTGCCATTTGATAGCTTTCCGGAAGTTGGACATGATCCTCTTTCCACAATAGTCCTGTTTCGTATCCGTCGTCGATCTTTTTTGTCGTCTCTGCCAATAAATTTCGTGCTCTTAACACATCAGACGATTCCAATGGTTTTGTACCAATTTTGACTCCAAAGTTCTCAGTTGTAAAATAATCAGCAATCATATTATGTATATCATCTGTCTCGTCATTTTCGGGCGTCGCATGGAAAACTACAGATAATTGAGCCGATGCGTTCAGTTGATTCGTCTGTGTTGAACCATATATAAGCCATCCTAGTGGTGTCTTTGCTGCAACTAGGTTACTGTTCAGATCAATACTTTTTAATGTCTTGACCAGATGACAATTGTCGATCCCTATCAATATCATTGGTTCCGCATTGGAATAACTTTTAATAGGAGGTAAGGTTATATGAGAGTGCAGTTTACCTAAAGTACTCATGTCCAATGACTGCAGAGGCAATTCAATCTGAGGAACTGTGTTACCTAGCAAATGCAACCAATTCATACAACCCTTAGATCGAATCCTCAATTTACACTTCATCGTCGTAACATCTTTTGCGTGACTGCCAATCCACTTCAAGGTCAATTTTTTTTTTGTCTCACTTACGCCTAGCTTTCTAGCCAATTCTTCATTGAACAAAGTTGCCGACGAACCTTCGTCCAAAAATGCAAATGTCTGGATAACTGACCCATTTGGTCCGACTACCTCCACTGGCAGGACCTTGAACAACAGCTTCGATGAATTTGACTTTACTGTATTTACATTTGCACCCGTACTGGTTGATGTGGAACTGTTTTCCACCTCCTTTGAGGGTACATTAGTATTATTTGTCTCCGCCTTTTTGTGAAGCATTCTGTGATGAGATCGCTTACATCCCTCTATATTGCAATCACGTTTCTTTTTGCATGAACTTACACTGTGTCCACGTCCCAAACACCCAATTTCAATTTTCTGACCAATTCCCACCTGTCTGTCATATTACCCTTTGTAAACTCTTTACATTTGTCAAATGTGTGATCTCCTTTACACTGATAACATGATCTTGTAGACGAGTTTTTTATAGTAGCATCCGTCGTGGTCTGCATCAGTGTCTTCTGATTTGAAGGGGAATCTCGATATGGTGCAGTCGTCCGCGCTGCTCGTGCGATGTCAAACGATATATCGTCAATCCAATCAGCAAAGTGTTTTAAGTCTGGATATGGAAAAACTGTTGACGCATATGTTGACCATTCAATACGCATCCTCATGGGAAGCTTGCTAACAAGTTCGCTTAGTAAAACCGGATTTTGTAAGTGCTGTGATGCATTAGCCGACTCTAAAAACACAGCGAGATTAGCAACCTTTGTTGCGAATGAAACCACTCTCTCTAAATTGCTTTCCGAAATCTGACTTATTTGAGCCACCTTCTCTAATTGACTCCTAACCAGCTGTTCTGGTTGCCCATATCTCAACTTAAGACGTTTCATGATGTACTCTACGTTTGCCGGATTTATTAGCATACAAGCCACATCATCTCTTGCTGTTCCTTTCAGGCTTTTCTGTAATCGCAATAAATTTTCCAAGTTTGAATAACCAAATGCCGCTGTTGTTTCCCTATACATACAGTTGAAAACTGGCCACTCTTCTGCCGACCCACTAAAATTTGGCAAATCTATAATTTAGTGCCCAGAACCTTGCGATCTATTTATACAAACATGTGGCTCAGAGCTAGGATTAATAATTGTTGGGTTAAATGCCATTCTACTTGTATCGAATGCGTCATATCTCTGAGACCCCGTAGCACCAAAATCAGGTGCATCAATTTCCCGGACATCACAGTAAACATTTGTACAGCCTACCTTTGAGTTGTAAAATCCAGTTGCTCCGTCCTTTAAAGCGCCATAGCCAGTTGTTCCGCCCTGTGCGGTGCTGAGAGTAGTATGTGAGTCATTTGCCAATCGGGCTCTAGTTCCTGTTACGTTTCTCTGTGAAACGCAGTGTGCGCCGCCCACCATTGCGGCTCTGAATCCAGACGCATTCCCCTGTGGAGTGCAGATCCTATTGGCGCCACCCTGTGTGGGCACCAGATTGGACACGCTGCCAACCATTGACGATCCAGACGGAATAGCACTTCCCTGTGAAGCGCTATAGTGTGTGGCGCCACCCTGTGTGGGCACCGGATTGGACACACCGCCAACCATGGACGATCCAGACGGAATAGCACTTCCCTGTGAAGCGCTATAGTGTGTGGCGCCACCCTGTGTGGGCACCGGATTGGACACACCGCCAACCATGGACGATCCAGACGGAATAGCACTTCCCTGTGAAGCGCTATAGTGTGTGGCGCCACCCTGTGTGGGCACCGGATTGGACACACCGCCAACAATGGACGATCCAGACGGAATAGCACTTCCCTGTGAAGCGCTATAGTGTGTGGCGCTACCCTGTGTGGGCACCGGATTGGACACGCTGCCAACCATGGACGATCCAGACGGAATAGCACTTCCCTGTGAAGCGCAATAGGCCTTGGGCTCTTCCTGTGTCGTATCATGGGCATCCTTGTAATCTCGTTTGAATGGGGTGCCTCCCCGTGAGAGCTTGGGTTCATATTCATGTGAGCCCATGCCTTCACTATCAAGCCTCTGATCTGCTCCCACAAAGTCAACATGCTTGTGACAAACCAATTTTAAATCTGCCGCTGCCTGCGTCTCATCCTTGCTTGCAGTCAAATCCTTCTTCATGATGACCATCTGTTTCTGTATGGATAGATACATGGACTCCATGTTCTCCTGTTGTGCCTTCAGTATGGACTCCATGTTTTCCTCTTGTGACTTCCGAATGGAAGCCATCGTTCGGAAGAGTTGGTCCTCCTGAGATCGTTGCCATGCCATCATTTGCTGCATGAAACCATCCTGTTTGGTTTCCGTCTTATTTTCATCCGGTTCAGCCATTTCTATTTGTTCAACTCCACTCATATTGATCTCTATTTCATCATCTTTTGAATGTGTTGGAGTAGACGCCGCCGAGTTTGCCGCGCATTTCTTCTTTTTGCCGCTGCGCATTTTCATGATTGGGCACTTATTTCAATATGAGTGAGCGAGACAACTAGTGCATTCGCCAGAATACACACAAACACAAAGTCAATTCCAAGAATTCGAATTTCACAATTTTTGCCATTCAAGGCCACTGCTGCTATGATATGAGTCTCAATGAAATCCAATTCAATCAGCCAAATATGCACCGCTCCAGAGTGTGCAAGTATGCTGATCGAGCCAATAGTTTATTGCCGTAAACTATTTATTTGTGCATATTGAGCAAGAATTAATAAAAATGTTGCGCCTCCAGTAGGCGAGTAGACCTTTGCACATTAACAAACACACTCGTAGATTCACTTATTGTAACGTTTATTTAAGTCTATAAGTTTATAGTAAATCCCGACGTGAAGGGATATTTAACGTCATGGAAACTAATGTTTAGTCGAGCGTCGCGGAGCCAAGCGAAGTGAGCGAATCGAGCGAGCCGTTTATTAATTCGTGTGTAGCCCACGCCATCTTGATTGAGACTGTACGATTTCGGTGCTATCGATCTTAACCTACTATCGGCAGGGCTGCACAAATGTATTGGAACAGAGTCCCTAGCACTGATTCCGAGATCAGGGCCGCAGTCCACAACATGACTTGTGCACTTTTCTATACCAAACAAGAAAGAAAGTCGGCCAAGCCCGACTATAACATACTCTGTATCAAGAAAATTTGTCTTTTGATCATAACTCGTAAACCGTTCATCTTCATTTCTTTGGCGGATCGATAAGTTATCCTAATAACTAAATATGTCCAGAAGGAACAAGCCATCTATCTTCAAAACTGTGGGAGATATGACGTTTTTTCTAAATTCCGGGGGCGGGAGGAGCCGTGGCCAAAACTGAAAATAAACTTGGTCTGCCTGCAGACATAAGAAGCATGTGTCCCATACATGTCAAACCTTTATCTCTTACCATCTTTGAGATCTGTGCGCTCATACGGACAGACAGACGGACGGACGGACAGACGGACAGACGGACATGACGGACATGACTCGGCTGTTGATGCTGATCAAGAATATATATACTTTATAGGGTCGGAAATGCTTCCTTCTGGATGTTACATACTTTTGCACAAACTTATAATACTATATGTACCTACAGTACAGAGTATAAAAAGCATTCACCCATGGCCCGTCCTTTGTGATGTATCCGCAGGGATCGATTTTCAAAAATAATTCCGAAAATATGTAGTCATCTCATCGAAGCCAGGTTCAATGAAGGTTTTAAGCAAGAAGAATGTTTCATGGCTGGTAACATACCCCAAAAAGTGCATAAACATTAATGTACTTCTTAATCCTGAAATATTATAAGCCATGATTTTTATCTGGTGCTAGGGCTTTTGACTGCTTTTAGTTTAATACAGCTGTTTTTGATTCCATCTCCTTATAGCTTACATTTAGATACATACAAACGTTTACCATTGATCGCCATCCGTATCGGCTCTGACGGCTTGCCCTCGCTTAGAAGCTCTCGGTTGTTGCCGTAAAACCATTTGCCATCCACGCACAATCTAGCGTCCCTTACATACACTTGCGTTTCCTTATCAAAGTCCAGAAGTTCCCTTCGAACCAAGAGCATCAACTGTTTCTGCATCTTGCGTTCAAATATTCTTTTCAGTTTATTCTTTTCAAACCCGCCGGTACTGCTTGTTCTCCATGCACTGCTTACACTCAGTCGTCCGTTTGGCAACCACAAACTCTGTTTGACTCAGGCTTAAGCTTACCGTCGATGGTAGCTCTGGAACAACGGCAGGCGGCATGTTTTGTTTCAGTGATTATTTAATTGTCTGTTTTTGTGCTTACTAACACTTGTATTTGCAGGCTGGAATTGTTTTCCTCTTGTTGTAAGTCTTATTGAACGTGTGAAACCAGGGACAGTAACGGTTATAATTTTTTGAACAAAAATTGTAGAATAACAATGATTTCTTGATTTTTATCAAAAAATTATATTAAAATGCTTATTTTTGATTTAAAAACAAAACAAATTACGAAAAAGGAATTAAATTCAATTTTTATAATACAAATTAAAAATAAAAATTATTTAACAATTTATCAAGGCTGCAATCCGGTCCGGAACCGAACTCCTGAGAACCGGTTCGGTTCGGGTTTTTTGGGGTTCGCGAACCGGACCATGAACCAGGCGGCTTACATTTTTGACTCCGCGAACCTGAACCCGAACCGGACCACTTTTTCGAAAAATGAGGTTCGGTTCACCAATTTAAGACATTTTTTCAACGATACATTCGAAATTCTCCAGCAAAACATTGTTTATTACTTTCTAAGTTCCTCGACAAACGTTATTCTGTTATGAACTGTGTACCATAATTGGCTGCTGTGTTCTTATACCCGAGATTTCAAACTTTGCTTACTTCTGACCAAAAACAATTTGCAAAGCATTACATTGCAGACATGCTAAAGCGCCAAAAAAAATGCTTAATGAGGGTTTTCAAAATTTGACAATGAATGACTCAACGTCTGATTGCGAAGACGAGAAGATTATGAAAGCAATAAACAAATATCAAATAAAAAATCTGTGAATTATGTTATAGATTCCTTTGAAAATTGTCCAAGATCACATCTGTAAAGCTCCGGGTTTTTGTTATTTACTGCTCGGTAGTTACAAATGAACTGAATTTTGTTGACCCCTAATATGACTTTCCAAATACCAAATTTAACGTAAGGTTCCAGGCTCCTACAACATGCATCTATATATGTTTTAAAATTGTGGAAAGGTCATAATAACGAAAATTTAAAAATATTGATTTTACTATACTAGCTGTACCAGCAACTCAGGTATCAGTTGAACGAGCATATTCAAAACTTAAGTATGTTCTTTCTGATTAAAGAGCTGGTATAGATAAACAGTTCCTTGAAGATATAATGTTAATTAACTAAAACTAAGCAGTTTCTTAAAGCTGTTAATGTCACCTAATGGATTTGATAATTGAAATAACTTAAGTAATGATCATTCACATTTTCAACGTATTAATAAATCAAAAGACTAACTATTCTTTTAAGTGCAAGCGAACCAAGGTTCGAACCAGAACCTTGGGTTCAGGGGTTCCAAGAACCGGTCCGGGAACCGAACCTTTTATTTTACAATGGGTTCGAACCCCCGGACCGAACCTCCTGGAGAATTTTTGAGGTTTGCAGCCTTGCAATTTATATAAAAACGAGAAAGCCAAGCTAACTTCGTCTGTGCCAAAGTTTTTATACCCATGCAAGTGCTCGCTTAAATATTTTCAAAAAATACTTTTTTCCCATTTTCCGACCAATCGTTCGTATGGGAGCTATATGATATAGTCATCCGATTTGGACAAAAACTTGTAGAATTGTGTAAAAGCCCGAGAAATAAACAAATAAAAAATTACAGGATGCTACCATTAAAAACAAAAATGTTTTTCTAACTAAGACTGTTTTTTAGACCTATCTTTTGTATGGCTGCTATACCATGTAGTTGTCCAATTTTGATAAAACTTGGTAGAATTATAAAAAACCATATAAAACCTATGATTACAAAGTTTGGAGTTTCCATTTAAAAGAAAAAAGTTTTTTATACTAAAACTAGTTTTCCGAACGATTGTTCCTATGGGAGCTATGAGATATAGTCATCCGATCCGGTCGGTTCCGACATATAAGTAGTGTGCAGCAAAAAGAAGACTCTGTGCAAAATTTCAGCTCGATAGCTTTAAAACTGAGAGACTAGTTCGCGTAGAAACAGACAGACAGACAGACGGACGGACAAAGCTCAATCGACTCAGCTCGTCACCCTGATCAAGAATATATATAGTTTATGGGGTCGGAAATGAATATTTCTATGCGTTGCAAACTTCTGGGCAAAATTATAATACCCTTTGCAAGGGTATAAAAAATCGGAAAAAAAGATTATTTTTCAATTTTTATTTTAAAATTAAAAATAAAAGTTGAATGTAAATAACTTAAGAACCGTGAAGTGTACTTCCAAAATCTAAAAACATTCATGATGTGTGAATCAGAGAACTGCAAGAGTCCACCGGCACTCAAGGTGCACCGGGTAAATGTAGGGTGATTTTGACACCCTTGTGTTTTTTGCTGCCGGACAACTGAGTATGAGTGCCAGCCTCGCAATAATGCATAAGTGTGTGCCGTACCAAGCATCAACATAGAGTAGGTAGTTTTTTGAACAAGTGTGTGTGTACGTATGCCGGCGCGTTAGCGTCGCATGAAGGATGGGTGAAAAGAAAAACCTCAAAATAAAGAAAAAAATGTATTGAGTGTGTGGAGTATTACGGTTTCTTTTTTACAAGCCTTCGCTTGAGTTGTTTTTTTTTGCTACCTGCTGCTCCAAATGCGTCGCAAAATAAAACAAATTATTTCTTATTAATCTTACATTTTATTTAACATATTCATTGCTTCATTGCATATTAATTTATTTTTAATTATTTATTAGATAACATATATATTTTTTGTTTGCTTCATTGCATATCACTTAATTTTTAATTATTTAATATTTAACCTATTTTTTTTGCTTCAGTCGTCTTATTAAAATTTATTTTTTTTTTACTTAAATTTATTGTAATATGAATGGAGAAAAAGTAAATTATCAACAGTTTTAGGTCCCAATCTATTTCTTTTCTCGGTTATAACATTGCCCGCTAAGGAAAAAACCCTCTCGGCCGCTGCACTGCTCGATGGTATAGCAAGAAGTTGCAATGCTAACTTAGATAAAAGAGGATAACAGTTTTCCTTGCTTTTCCACCATTCAATAGGTTCGAAGTCTTCGCTGAAAGAAACTCTCTCTGTACAATAATTTTCTATTTCCTCCAAAGGCGTTTTAGAACTGTTTTTTGAATAAGCCACCAGATGAGAAAAGAAAAATTGGGTTTTTGGCACAAACGTTTGATTTTTAGATTGACCCAATTGACAAAGAGGACTTGCTGGACTTGATTCATTACTTGAAAAACTATTGTTACTGGGACTTTCGCTTGATTTGTAAATAAAATTATTCATTTTTTCATAACAAAAATGTTTTATTTGTATTAAATCATCATGTTCCATAATTGCTGCAGGTGGATATAAAAAAAATGCAGCTTTGTGCCAAATACTTAAATTTTCATTCCAAATCGTTTTCACATTAATTAAAATTCTTTGCTTAAGAACGGATATTGGAGAAATGTCTTCAGCGTTCGGTTCGCAAAGTGTTATTATTTTCGCAATAGAGGGTAAAACAAAGCATAAAGAAGGAGAACTACACGTTTGTAATTCTTTAAAAATTCTCTCGAAATCTTCAAGCAAAATTAATATAATTCTTAAAGTACATATATTAAAGCTTATTAGTTTTTGACCTAACTCAGTGTCACCTAATATTTGATTAACTGTTGTCCAGTTATCTACTATAGAATAAATCATAGTATAATTTGAATTCCATCGAGTAGGGCAAGAGTTTTTTAATGTTGTGTTTAGCCGATGTTGCAAATTTGCTTTTTTAAAATATTTTACAATTTTTTTAACTGAGTGTAATATTTCTTGAATCTCATACGATTCTTCGAATGATTTTTGAAGAACATTTGAAAACAAATGGCTGCTACAATTCAATCGTATATTGTTCGTCAATGCTTTCTTTATATTTGATCCCCTATCTGTTATGAATTTAATATTGGCAATGTCCTCAACATCAAATTGTGCAAAAATTGTTTTTAGTTTGTTATGAATATTTTCACCTGTCGATTTTTCGAAGTCCATCGATTTCAAGCCCAGAATAATGTCCTTCAATTTTAAGTCTTTTAAATAATGCAGAGTGACACCTAAGAAATTTCTGTTGACGTACTGGTCCGTCCACATATCAATCGTTGCCGATACTCCTCCATTATCCACTGCTTCTTTTATTTCCTTGGAGATCATTGTCCGCTTTTCTTCTGCATCTTTTTCCGCATTTCGGCTTAATGTCGTTGCGTCCGGCAACAGGTCATCAATATCGACGTTCGACCCATAAGCAGCACCAATTTGTATAAAGAATTTGGCCAGATTGCGAAATCCATTCCCGCTCACTGCGGAAAACGGGCGACAGTCCTGAACAACCCATTCGCTGCATTTCTCTATAGCTGTTTTCTTGTCCAAGCTAGAAACTTTTTTTGCTTCCATGGGTTGTCTTAAGGACAGACAACATTTGTGTCTTGACAAATTTGAAGTTTGGTTCACAACAAATTTCAGCACCTTTCTGCATGTATTGCAAAAAATCCAGCCGTCAAGGACAGTTTGGTCTTCTTGGATAATTTCACATAATATTGTCCAAATAACACTTTTGCCCTTGTGTGTTGGGGCTATAGTGTAATCGCCACGCTCTATTTTACTTTTAATTTCTTCCGCCATTATGTCCCTCCGCAGACAAATTCAAAGATGCACTGAACTTGAACGCAAATAACAGATCAACCAAAAGCACCATGGTGTTGAAAAAACACTCGAGTGATTCTTGTGTGTTTCGCATTGCCTTTTTTGTAACTTGTGATTATTCCGTTATTCGTTTTGAGTGCAAGCGCGACCGGCACGCGTTGCTCAAAAATGAATAAGTGCAAACACAAAAAAATAACGGCACCTTGCATGAGCGAGAGCGTAATAATGCCGGCACTCATAGCACACACGAAATTTTTGATAAGTGTGTGTCTTTGCTCTGCTTAGCCGGGTGTGAGTGGCACCGGGGCACAAATTTTATTGGGTGTGAGTAAGGTGGCAAAAAGTGACACCCTTGCAATACCTCTCATATGATACTTCACATGTCCTGATAGGATCAACATTAAGGATTCTGAAGGTATAACTTCATGCGAGTAAAAAATTTACCAAGTCGGTGGCGTGCACAGTTAGTCCACAAGACAACACACAAATTTCAAATGACATTTCCAATGATTTTTAATGACTTAAAACATCGATTTGTGGACTAAGTGCATTGTAAAAAATAAAGACAATGTCAGAAACACTCAAAAAAAAAAAAAAACGTTACCTCTAATGGGATTTGAACCAACAACCTCGACGTTTTAGAGTAATAAGAGACATCCACTGAGCTACTGGCGATCTGTGTCATTTCAAACTTAAATGCCAATGACTTTTCGCTTCAATTTGTTTTGACTCAGAACCAAAAATTGTGTTTATCTTATTTAACTAATTTTACTACGAAAAATAATTTCCCTTGTACAAATTAATGAGTATATTCCAAAAAAAGGAATTTAGTCTAATGACACGTATGTATGTATATCAAGATGACTATAAACAACTAGAGGATGTAAATGTTTTTCAGCTCAACCATAAAAACTACACAGTAGCTATCGGTTTCGATAAGGATCAGCTCGTATCAATTCCCTTTACGTCTTAAAACTCGTTAGTAAACTGAGCCGAACCGTTTTGTTTATATATATTTGTCACCCCGAGCCGGCTAAAAACAGCAGGATTTGTCACTTCTCGAAGTCCATACATCGGTACACGCCACCGACTTGGTAAATTTTTTACTCGCATAAAGTTATCTAAACTATTTTTTTAAGGCTCGATTTTTATAAACTCATAACTCTTATTTGCGATCCCTGTGTGAAACAGTCACAATTTTATACGATTTTCTATTTTAGTTGGCTCCATGATTAAAACAAGAAAACAGCTGTGCGCAGCCTTGGTGCCTACCTTTATTTAGTGCCTTTCCAACACTGACTTTGTGGCCGTGCCCCAATTTCTCAAAATTGTTAAATTTACACACCTGACTAAAAGATCACGAGCGAAACTCAAAGCAAATTAAAAACGAGCATAACCTTCGATTACGAATTCGCGAAACTTTCGTTTATGATACTTGTGTAGTTCAGTGTGTGGCAGGCTAACGTTCGCGATCGAATCTCGTCTCGAAGGTTTTACGAGTTTTGTTTTCAATCGTTCCTACAAGTTTTTTTACATTAAAGCTCAAATTAATTGTTGATGTTAATTTTAATAAAGGGCATAGCCGTATAAGCATGCCTTTTTTACCTATTTTACATCTAGCAGTCAGAGAAGCAGCTAGACGCAGCTGAAACCTTATTAAATTATGTAAAGGAAGAATCGAAGAACAAATATAAAAAATAATTTGGTTTTATTTATCATCAAAGTTGAAAAATAATGAAAAAATTGGTAGTTGGTAAATAGCTATTTACCTAGAGAAACACAAAGCATCAATCAATGGAAAGAACAATAATGACGACGCGACCTAGTTTTCAAGATATTATATTGAGGACTGGGCGTGAACCCAGTCAAGACAGAACTTATACTCCTCACCAGGAAGTACAAAATTCCTAACCCTATTTATACCAAAATCAATGGAGTATGTCTCGAATTTGGTGACAATGCCAATTACTTGGGAGTCATTCTGGAATGCCAACATAAACGACCGCATTAAAAAGGCAACCATCGCTCTTTTCTCATGCAAACAGGCTATAGGCTGAAAATGGGGTATCTCCCCGAATATAGTACTTTGGCTTTACACGGCTGCAGTACGCCCTTTACTACTGTATGGCTCACTAGTTTGGTGGTCAGCAATCGGAAAACTATTCTTTCTGAACAACTTGAACAAAGTACTGAGAAGAGCTTAGAAGCTGAAATATGCATTAGAGGCGCGCTCCGAACAACACCCACGGAAGCGCTTAACACTATATTTCATCTCGTACCACTAGACCTAGTTGCAAGGCAGATGGTTAGCACAACAGCCCTAAGATTACGAGAATCCGATACCTGGAACGGGGGAAATTCGTGACAGTCAACTTTAATTACTAAGCAAGCGGGTATACCGTTAATTACAGACTATTGTGTCACTCAAACGACGTTTGACAAATTATACGAAGTCTATATCCCAAGCCGCGACGAGTGAGATAACCTTCCCCACAGCAGAGCCAACGCCATCAATATCTACACCGATGGTTCTTAGCTCGATGAAAAAGTAGGTGGGGTTGTTTTCTCACCCAACTGTAACGATCGGCTGGCGCGAGTTTTACTCTGGACTAGAAGTGGTCAGGTACCGGTGGCACAAATAATATAACTGCACTCTGGCAACGAAGTAAGCCGGGTGGGACTCCTGGTTGGGCTAGCTAGCAATCGGCTGTTGGGGAGGTTCTGGGCTATCCGCTGATCCAGGCCATTCACACACATTTTAATTATGAGTCCCTAAAACAAACTATTGACCAACGATTATTCGTGCGGGGCTGAGGCTATGGTTGATACCAGAACTCTAAATCAAAATAATAGAAATTAAAACAAAGTATTTACGTCCGCTCTTTCCTTCACTCAAAGTAGTTAGTACTCCCAGATGACATGGAGATACTAGCGTCTCCACCCTCCCTACCTTGATTCATGCGAGCGATAAGTAATCATGAATTTTTAAACCACACTACTTTTCCATATTTACCTTCAGTCGCTGCCACACATTAAAACTCAAATTTTCCATTTCCCTTTTTAGGAATTCATTATAAACTATATTCAATATCAAATCCAACATCTTTAAGGAACTTCATTACGATTCTAAAATTCAAGTAATATGGCTTAATTGCTAACTTAATTTTATGCATATTCAATATTGGCTGAGAAGCCTTAGCGTGATTTAGTTTAGCCAACCAAGGATAAACTATAATCCCAAAAAAAATCAATCAATATTCACAACAGTCCATTGTCAAACGCCAGATAGCGGACATCCCAATCCCATTTTCTAAACATTGAGAACCTGGACAAGCTAATTTACAAAACTATTCCATATGTGGGTCAAAAACTCCAAACCTAGAAGGTGGGGGACCAACTCGAGTAACTACTCGTATTAAATAATATAACAAACAAAATTGGTCTGGTTCATTATCACTTACCCACAGAGATTGATGAAGGCCTTCGTCGATGCTGTGTAACGTATCCCAATTTAGGAAGAAAAATTCATTAAGACATTAAATTTTGTTTGTTGTTGTTTTAAATACACATTTCCGAGGCTTGAGTTGGTTAAAGCGAGGTTACACTGAGTCGTTGTTGCTTGGTTGGGGGAGTTATGGTCACTCTAATTCTTCATTGGTCTGATCATCTCAATAACACTTATTTAGGAATTTAACGGGCCAGGAACAAAGCTGCATTCTAAAGCTGGCGGTGACGTTAGGTCCATTACGGTTATTCCACTATGCAGATATGGGGGTGTCACACATCTGAGGCAGAGATCAACACAACATCCCTGGCTGCGTAAGTCTGCAGCAAGAAGCTACTGCCAATTAGCTGAACCAGTCCCTTCCTTCTAGCGAAAGTTAGGGATAATGAGAAACCTGGCCGCAGGCCTTAGGCCACAATCGCACAATACTCTACGCAGGGAATATAAGTGAGGTTATGTAGCGCCAAAATGTGAAATTAAGTGTACCGTCTTCAGAGACTTGCACTGGTATAGAAAATGCTGGGGTCCCTGCTGCTCGCAAATAGGGAACAAACCCCAAATAAAATGACAGCGCACAGCGCACCACGAGACAGGGACCGACGCAGGCTAAAAGGAATAGAAGAAGATTCGCGATATGAAAAATCACAAGCCATCAGACGAGGGGGGACAATTAATAGCTACCTGTACAAAGCGCACCCACTGAGTTGTGTAATAAGACTCAAAAATCCCAATGTTCGCTGCTTTTTGTTGTATCACGTGCAGATGACAATTTAATTAGGCACTATATGATCAGTTGTTCTCGACGCTTGAATAAAAGGTCTGCTCCGATCAACGTTTGCATTGGGAAAGAAAGATTGAAAACGGAAACCGCCATACCAAGAGCTTGATGGCAGACAAGCAGGGTTGCGTTGCGGATTCCCTGATCACTGTAGTGTGTACCAAGAGGAAGTGGTAGGCATCTAGGAAGCTGCCATCTACCTTAGCACACTCACGATAAAGGAAGAAACGTATTTATATACTCAGACAGTCAAGCAGTCCTTAAGGCACTTGACTCCCACAAAAATAATGCTAAAACGCTCACTGACTAGCTGCCTCTCCCTGAACGAGATTGGACGATACTTCAGTATTCACACTGGCCAGACAAGGCACAACCACCGAGCTCCTTTCAAAGAAGAGCACTATGGGGATGCCTATGGCTACCTTCAAGCTTCAGAAAAAAGCCGAAACACTACGCCTCGCCACGGACCGGTGGAAAGACTTTTCCACCTGTGCGGTAGCAAAACCTACGTGGCCAGCATTTGATTTTAAACGTACTTACACACTTTTACGTTACAGAAGGGAACACATATCGCTTCTGGTAGGGACCCTGACGGGTCATTATCATATAGCAGTCACGCAGTACGTGTGTGAGGAAGAGGAGGAAAGGATACAGCACCTTCTGTGTCATTGCTCCGCTTTAAGTAGGACGAGACTTAGGTTTCTTGGTCAACCCTTCCTACTCAACCTGTCAGAGACATCCGACATAGAGATCGCAGCTCTACTAAAATTTATTCTGTCCACACAATGGTTCAGTACCGAAGATCACCCTAGGGTATAGTAGGGTTTAACAAGGAAGATAAGGAAGATCGCAACGGACCCATGTGGCCTAAAGGGGATAATGACTTCTTACTCCCAGCCATCGCAACCTAACCTAACCCTGAAAATCGGTCAACTTTGAAAGGTTATATCTTCAAAACTAAAAATGTGATTTTATTCCGGGTAGCATATTTGAAATCGTTGAACAATTTCCTACAAGATGAGTTTATTTAACATTTCGTAGGCACTTATGAAATTTTTGATTTTGCAACCTCGTTTGTTCTACAGACGCCGCTGTGCGTCTCACAAACTATTTCGAGAAGTTTGAAGCCTCTGATTTTATACAAACATTCAGTTGTACTGAAAACATCGATGGAAACATCGCGGACTTTTACAAGATCGCCAAGTTTCCGAAAATCATTAGGGCGATTAACTGCACGCATGTGAAAATTCAATCACCCGAAATTATTAAATTTAAAATCAACCTACATGAGACATCCATTTCCACAAAATCCACCTAGTGGCGAAATCTAGGTGGATTTGAATTCAGCAAAAACAGGAACAAACAAAAAGGAACATGAGAAATTGGCCTTGTTTTGAAAGCTTACGAGCTTTAGTTTTCCACTCCGTCTATTTACTACTACCAGCTGCTAATATCGAACCGCCCGGTTCGGCTGACTATATCGTAAAGCTGTCATAGGAACGATCAGTTGGAAAATGTCCGTCGATATGAACGTGTTATTGTAGATACCCTAGCGTTAGCAAAGCTAACCAAAATACACTTAAAGATTTTGTGCAAGTCTTTCATTGAATGAATTGCAAAATATCAATGAGTTATAAGAAATAAGCATTTCTTTTTATGAATTATTTATTTTTAAAATAACAATTCACTTATTTAAATCGTATATTTTATTATATTGGCTCTAAAAATAGGGTACATTCAAATCATTTTCGAGTAACGGACCCCAGTACATCAGAAACTATAGTGAAAACCGTTGTAATGTTTAATAGTGTTATTAGATGTTTAATATTAAAAATGAAGTTACAAAATTTAGAACATTTTATGGAAGATCCGATCATAGCTACTGCAGACTTTTTACCGTGCAATTACCACACTTAAATTTTATAAAAATATAACCTTTTTAGGGCAAATGCTTAATTCTCGTACAAGATGTGATGGTCAAAACTCTTAATTTCGAAGGACTAAAACTAACAAAAAAGTATGAGTCGGATTTCCCTTTCAGATAAAAACAATTCTACAGGAAAGGTCCAAATAAATTGAGCTTACACTTTAATTATCAAGGTACGAACAATTGATTTGAATTGAACTGAGGATTATCATAATGTATTAAGAGTAGGGTATAAAATTGAATTTAGTTCGATTGGTTTTATTAAGTTATAAGACAAACAAAAAATGTTTTTTTATTTGAGATACAACAAGGTTTGCTTAATATCGTGTACATTTTTTGTGCATCTTGAGAAGACTATTTTAAAACATTTTGGTTATTTATGTGTTTAGTGAGTTTGTGCTTCCTAATGCTACAAGTACAGAGACTTGTTAATTATTGCATTAGTCACAAAAATTCAATCACCAAAAAAAGAAAAAAAATCGAATTACATACAGATTAAGAGAATGTAGAGAACATAATTTGCTTATTCTAACCTAATCTAACAGAGGGTGATAATAATAATAATTCTAATTTTATTGTACATATATTGTTTTTATGTGCGATTTAAATTGTGGAGCGCTTCTTATTACTTTTACAGAACTAGGTAGCTGATTCCAAAGCCTTACAGCATGCACAAAGAAATCCTTATCTGAGCATGACAATCGATTTTTCATGTTTTTAATATTATTTGTTCGTCGTGAAGAAGCAAAGTCAATCTTGTCATATAAGTGCGCCGGTTCCGTTGTCATTATGATTCGGTGAAGCTGTGACACGACTCTAAGTTTGACCCAAGATTGCATAGATATTCCGAAGATGTTATCTGTATGTTCACTGATATGGCCAAATGTACTAATTTTGAACACATATCTAGCGATGCTGTTAAAGGCGACGTTTAACCTCTCTTGACCTGCAGCGCTACAGCTTCCGAACAACTCAACTCCGAAAACAAAGATGGTATAAGGTATGCTTTTGCAATTAACAGTCGTATGCTGGTCGATATCAGATTTTGTGTCAGGTATAGCTGCCAGAGCATGCCATACGTTAGACCTGTAGTTTTATTTATGTGATCTTGCCATGCTAGTGTGCTATTTAATGTTATGCCCAAGTTGTCTGCCTTGTTGACATACTTAATTTGGGTGTTGCCAATCTGAACCTTATTTAGTCCATTATCATCGATTACTTTTTTGTAAACGATCATACATTTGGTTTTTTTAGGGTTTAATAAAAGACCATTATTTCTTGACCAAGAGTTAATAACAGACAGCTCACTATTTGTTACATTAACACACTTAGAAATATTACATAGAGGACGACTTACATAGATTTGGACGTCACCAGCATACAAATGGACTTGACATTGGGACTAAACATTTGGAAGATCATTTAAGTACAAAGAAAATAACAACGGTCCGAGATCGGAGCCTTGGGGGACCCCGCGTGATAAAAATTCAACAGATGATCTCTGAGAATTTTGTACAACTGCCTGATTTCGTCCACCTAGATAAGAGTTCATAAGGTTAAGGGCAGACGATGTAAAATTGTATAATTTGCTGAGCTTTGTGACAAGGATTTGATGATTTACTGAATCAAAAGCCTTGCTAAAGTCCAAGAGGGTAAGAGAAGTGACATTATTTTTGTCGACCTGTTCGCGGATATCATCAGTAAATTTTATTGCTGCAGTGATGCAACTTCTGTGCTTTCTAAATCCTGATTGACATGTGTTTAAAAGGAAGTTTTCTGCAAGAAAGACATTTATTTGAGTTGCCATAAGTTGCTCAAATACCTTTGACAAGAACGGCAGAATCGATATTGGTCGAAATTCCGCGTTAGCCTTAGGGATGGGTATTATCTTCGCAATCTTCCATGCGAGTGGGAATGTCGAAGTGGTGAAGACAGTGTTCATGATGAGTGTCATAATTGGTAATAATTTGGGCAGCAATATCTTAATAAACTTTGGGCATATATTGTCAAGCCCCATAGCGTTTGATTTGAATCTTAAAATCGACTGTAGGACGTCACAGACATCAACACACTCAAAACAAAAGCTAATATTACAATTGTTATATGAAGAATGGATCAGGTACGGATTTTCTGTTGCTTCAGGTACTTTGATTTGGGTAAATTTTTTGTTAAGATCGTTAATGTTGACATTGATTTGCTTAGGTGGCTGTTGCTTGCCTATTCCTAGCCGACGGAACTCCCTCCACTTAAGGTTAAAATGTAGTACATTGTTAAATTTTTCATGATAATGCGAATGTTTTGCAGTTTGGATCATTATGACTACATGCCTTCGCAGCGCCTTATATTGTTCCTTGAGAGCAGATGTCTTGTACCTTGTCCATTTAGCATATGCTTTATTTCGTTTTGATATTGCACATTTAATTTCTGGGTTAAACCATGGCTTAGGAGTGGATTTTAACATCTTACGACGAAGTGGTACGCATATTTCGAAAAGATTCTCAACATTGAAATTCAGATGTGCCAATTGCAAGTCAGCAGTCAAAAGGGTGTATGTAGAATCCCAATCACATCTAGAGAATTCAGCGCTAAGTAGATCATAGTCAATGTTTCTATAAACAAAATGGTCTGTAAAGTCAGGTTTTAAATCATATGTCATGAATATAAGGTCATGTTTTGAGAATACGGGTGCGGAGACTTGGTCAAAGACCACAGCTAACAAAATCGCTAACAAAAAAAACATCCAGAAGTGAGTCGTTTGTGCTGGTGTAATGGGAGGGTACCAGTGAGTTTACTAAGCTTAGTCCAAGAGCTCCAAAGGAGTCTGGGAGTAGTCAATCGGTAAGCATGTTGTTTTTAAGGTCACCTGCAATAACTACATGAACATATGGGAGGGTCAAAGTAGTGAGTAATATAATTGGGTCAGTATAGTCAATATTTCTATTTGGGTGAAAGACACACCCTATCAATATCTTGCTGGATATTCTGGTGCCAATCTCGACAAAGATGTATTCCATTGGGCATCCTGAAGATGGCTTATATACTATTTTTGACTTGACTCACAAAAATCGAGACTCCTCCATCATGACCTTCGCGGTCAGAACGATAGACACAAAAACCGTCACAATCAATTAACGCATCACAGACATTAGACGTAAACCATGTCTCGGACACACAGATAACATCTACTTCGGAGTTGGAAAACAACCATCTAAATTCGACTACTTTCTTGGTCAAACTTTGGGCATTTATATGACAGATATGCAACCCTTTTTGTTGCTTTGAAAATACTCTAAGAGCGGCATGACTGTTTGCTTTGGATTTGTTCAAACTACTTGAGTAAGAGTACATTTGAAATTAAGAGTTGAAAGAAGCGTGCACAATTTGACAAAAAAATATACTGAAAAGATAAACATATGCATAATAAGAACTAACACTAGGAGGAAAATAGCTTTTAGAGCTGTTACACATGTTAAGTGAGAAATGCACCGACCGAAGAAGCTGCAGTAGATGAGCGATCGGCTTCTGTCTCTCCCAAACGCCGCAGATCCAAAAGCTCTTCCAGTGTTCCCAAGCTGAAGACGTCGCCCCCCTCAAACTTTTTCACATGTACGACACCTCTGCGTGTAAATACAGCAGCATTGTTCAAGAAGAAAGGCTCTCTGACGCTCTCTCTCTCTCTCCGACACTCACTGAAGCATTACTTCGGCAAGAATTCGGCGTGAATTACCGAAAGTGTTCGGCCCCTGGGGGCTATGATTGAACATCGCTGAAATACAGCATGGAGATGCTTAAGCTTTTTAAGCTTCATTGCTTCTTTAAAGAGAGCATAATTCTCTTTGGTCAGCTGCTCATTGAGGTATAAGGGAGTATAAGGGAGTCAAAGCCCAACATTTGCAGATTTAGTTGACTTTTGAATTTCGGCGAAAATCACCAACTGCACGCAGTAGTTTTGCCTTATCGTGCACGTGATCGCGAAGCACAGCGAGTTAAACATCGTTCGCAGGTTCTCGTCGTCCACTATAGGCACACCATGCATCCTCAAGTTACATGCCTTGGCCTGAGTCATGATCTGCGACGTAAGTTTCCCCACCTGAACTCGCAAGGAATTTACCTCTCCAACTTCAGTTTCCAGTTGCTGAACCCGCCGAGCCAAATTCTGG
Source organism: Lordiphosa fenestrarum (assembly GCA_035044985.1). Lineage (NCBI taxonomy): Eukaryota > Metazoa > Arthropoda > Insecta > Diptera > Drosophilidae > Lordiphosa > Lordiphosa fenestrarum. The sequence goes on along the minus strand of JAWNNO010005862.1, from coordinate 131,161 downwards.
ATTTCGCCTTCCATGGAATTGATGCGTTCCTGGAGCGCGATCATAATCCGTTCCTCAGCTGATCGCACGCTTTCAGTGATGAGGCCGGCTTGCTCCTCAAACCGCTGGTTTATGAGCTCCGTATGCTTATTCGCCAACGCATCGGTAGCAGCCATATCCCCGTTGGTGTTCTCCCGGGTACGTTTGGATGCCGGTCCAGCAGCAGGTGCTGTAGGTGCCATTGTGTGTGTGGATTTGCTTATTGTAGTTTTCAGTGATTTTGTATTGATGTGAATTTTGGTGTGTTGGTTTTGGCTATAGATTTGGTTGTATGAGTGGATGTCTATGATATTGTTGTGTGTGTTGATGTCTGCTTATGAGCTTGTGTATGTGGGTGTAATCAAAATTGGCGGCTGATATTCGTTTGTTTAATTTATTTGTAAGAGCGTTTGTTTTTTTTTTTATATAGTGTTCTCTATTGCGTTACGACACGATGGGTGTATTTTGCCTTAATAAAGGTGACAGTTTTTAATTAAAAAGGCACTTAATTGCGAGACACTTAAATTTTCCGCTGCTAGCTTCGATAACATCGATAACGATAAGGGCCTCTTCTGGTGTAGACTACTGAATTTTACTTGTTTTTTGTTTGAAACTTTCGGAAAGAAGTCGGAAAAAGATTGTGTAGTTCTGTTTTTTTGTATTTGGTTGCACAATTCAATAAAAAAAAATATGTGAATGGAAGGGATGCTTAAAAAGTACTCGGGGTCCAAAGTAGGGTCTTCTAAAAAAAAAACTGTGTTGGTGGTTCACAGCTTTCCGGGAATCACAATTATTTAAATGCAAAACGGAAAACGGGAAGTCAGTAAGTATGAATGCCTTAATGGTATGAAGCAGAATAACAAAAAAAATGTTTATTTGTAAAAACTGTGGCCGTTTTTAAATGAGAAATCGATTTTTGACAATTGTTTTGCAGTCCAGTGAACAAAAACAGGAGTAAAAAATTGTTTTTTCTATAGTCACGTTAATTCAGCGTCCATTCAGCCCCACCACGTTCAAATCGGCTCAGTAAAACTTGAGAAAAACTGTGAGCCATTTATTTTGTGAATGCGTCCTTTTGCCAAGAATATTTCCACTCCGTCTATTTTCTACTACCAGCTGCTAATATCGAAACGCCCGGTTCGGCTGACTATTTCGTAAAGCTGGCATAGGAACGATCAATTGAAAAATGTCCGTCTAAGTGAAAAACCAGTTTTGAAACTAAAATTCCTGAATGTAATATTTAACAATCAATCTGATGAAGAAGATTTTAAAATCTCTTAACGACTCTGAACTCACCAAAATGTGTTATCTAAATCCTATATATATCTTATCCGTTAGATCAGTTGGAGGGAGCTCCTATTTATTGAAACGTCGCACCGTTCGAAGCTTGAATAAATTGCAGATATATGAAATGACTCCTCCAGGATCTCCGAATACAGGGCCTATTTTTCTTATGTCTGGCCTCTAACCAAACCTTTAGATACTTCAAAAGATCGAATGAACGTCAATTCGAAAGGTTAGCTGCTGTAGCGCTAATTTTTGGTGCTACTTATAGCCATGTCATTACTTGAAAATATTAATAATACATTAACACTTAAGCACTTAGTTCCAGGCCTGCAAACCTCGAAAAAATCATGAGGGGTTTGCTCCGAGGTTCGAGTTTGGCCATGCCAAAAAAATACTTCGATTGCGATACCTATTGAGTGAAAGATTAATGCATATTATTGTACCTTTGAACTAATTATTTTGTCATTAATTTGTTTTTTAACCTCTAAAATGTACATGACTGGGAAAAAATTGCTGCTATATTCAGCATTCTTAAAATTACATGCGGCAAGAATTTAAATAAACAGTTATAAAAATTATACACATAAAAAAATTTGTTCAAAAAAATATTTCGCGACTTGGATGAGGCATCGCAAGCAAGGAGGCTTTACTTGTTTCTGAAATGGTTAGGCCATTTATTCAGAAGCAGGACACTGAAATGTGGAACTGCATTGGTGCTGCAGAAAGGGTTTGTCACATGACGTTATTTGGCAACAGGTGAAAGTCAGACGTCGCACAGTGGCCAGATTCGCAAATTTGGCGTTGCAAAAATAGTATCTTTTGAACGGAAGAGATATTTGAAAAATTGTAAAGGCACTATGATTGTGAATTTCTTTAGCTTTAAAATGTACAATATTTTATGGGCAGTAGGAGTAACTTATTTCTCTGGATACTTTCTCTCTGGGATGTATTTCCATCATTCGTGTTTCCATAGGCCTGCTTCGAGTTGTCCACTCTCCTATAGTACAGATTTCTCTATGAGTCCGCACTTTTTCGCTCGACTGTTCAAATCTCAATAATCTGGCATGACTGGCGTTGGCACTTTATAAGTATGTGCACAAGGAACACAGGTAGCAGCAGATAAAAAAGTCATGGACTGAAAATAACTAAATCCCTTTAAAAGGGTTACGCAATAATGGGTAAAAATACAAAACACAAAAAATAGAAAATGAGCAACTTCATACATAGCAAGTACCTGTTGACAGGGTTATTCGAGGATAGGTAAAAAATCCACCCACTTGCTAGTTGCAAAGCGCAGAATCAGAAAAAATCAATTGTAACTGCCTATATTATGTTGTGGCGAACGCAAGCAAGCTGATCTACGACCCAGAAGCAGCTCTGTCTAAGCTTTGCGGCTGTGCTCAGGGCCTGGGCGTGGGTTTTTGCTTTTAAAGCATCAAAAGCATCACATATCTAAAGATTGGCAGAGCTAAAGGTACGTGTATTGAGGAGATAACTACTTGAGAGGAAGCTAGTGTACTATCGCGATGTAAGTGGTGGCCTTTACCCTTATCTTTAAAGCGGTGGTCAGATCATTGTTCAACGTTAAGTTCATTTTCAAATCATCCATTTCATATTATATACCAATAAAGTAATCTTTAGAAAAACAATTCATTTTATGCGCTTAAGGCGGCCACTATATGGGCATAGTATTTGGAAGTAATATAAAAAGGTAACAAAAAAAGTAAACAGCAATGCGAAGGTGCATTTAGCTGGGGCGAAATGCCGGATGCTTATATATTTAACTACTTTACTGTTTGCCCGTTATCAACGCATTAGTTAAAACCACTGATCTTTCCTTTATTGTTTACGAATTTGAAGACTAGGGAGAAGGGCGCGAATCAATACTTTGATATACATACAAATGCATGTAAGCTCCAATTTTGGAGCTCCCTTACAACTTCTTTTACGGCTACGCCGTACTTACGCATGTGTCCCCCGATGTCAGCAGTTCTGCAGGTCTGATGAAGGTGATCGCAGCTTGGCTAAATGTAGTTTAGGGGGGCGTGATGAAAAGCATATGGGTATATGTATATATGTAACCGAGGTCGCCTTAGTTTAGCTTCCGATCGTGATACTCTAGTCGGAGGCAAAAGCAATAATTGGCACGTTGATAAAGGGCATACAACTTGTATAAAAACTTAAGCTTTAGCTATCCACTTATCCACGCCATTATATAGTTAATGCGAAGAAACAAGAGCCGCTGGAGCTCTTGGCAGACCCAATGAGGGCGTTTATAGCCGCGATCCGTGGGCAGGTGGCTTTATGTCATAGGTGGGGGTGTCAGCGCTGCCGCAGCAGCGAGGTTTGCCAACTAAAGTTGCAGACAAACCACCAAAGATGCTGAAGGTGACGACAGACTTCTTGCAGGAATGGTATGGACGTGAACACGTCTGCCAAAGGTTGACGACAAGGCTGTCGCAGATGCTAATAACACTCTAATCAAGCTTGGAGAATTTTAGGCGGCCTTGCCCAATTTTATACCTCTGCAGTTGGTTCAGGAGGAAATTTGGGGTTAGGATAAATTCAATCAATTTCACTCAAATGTACAAACGTACCACTTTCCTTAGCAGAACACTTCGTTTTGTTAACTGCACTTATCAATTATCCAATTACAGATATGGTCAACTTGTCGATCTTGTTGGTCGATATAGGTAATGCCAGAAGGGGCTTATTAGATATGGTTCGACAACGTTGTGGATCACACAAACAAAACGTTTATCTCAAGACAGATACGTCTGCACGCAGAAAAGTTTCAATGGCAAGTGAAGTACCGCTTAGAACTTTTCTTTGACTAACACGAGAGAACAAAGCTTTTTGCAAGCGGTGCAGCTGAATTAGCTCGACCTTCAGACGACTCTGACCTTGAGCTTTATTAGCTGGAAGCTCTGCTTACACTGAGTACCATTCATATTGTACCAATTTTTATTTTTAGCTAATAACTGCACCCTCATAATGTGTTACCTAACATAGTACATATGATATGATATATATTTATAGCTATGCTATAAAATCATTTTTCTTCTTCTTCCCAAATATTATCTACCTGCATGTTTCTGCTGCTGCAATTGGTTTTAGACAAAGTTGAGTGGAGAAATTTTCTTAGAATTCTTCGGAGATTCCGATTCTGGTGGACGCTTTTTGCAAAACATAAATTGACCCGCCCTACCATATGTACTTTGTAGGGCCGTAGATGCTTCCGTACGGCCGTTGAGCTAAACCTAGCTAAATTTGTCAGTGTAACAAATACACTTCGTTACGATAAGTGCCAAGGCGTCTTTCTCAACGAGCAGCTATTACGGCACTTACCTGAACATAAGGTCTCTATCTCTAAGGCTCACTATATGGTAAAGTGAAAAACGTGGGAGGGCTACTCTCTAGTAGAAACAAACTCACACTCCGTAATAAAGTGCACATTTACAAGGCCATCATTGCACCAGTTTGGAGATATGGGATCCAAGTATATGGGATCCAAGTATATGGCATAGCTGCAAAATCTCATCTGAGATAGATTCGAGTGATCCAGTCCAGGTGTTTGCGCAGACTATCGGGAGCACCCTGGTATATTTGCACAAGATTGTGCAAGAGAGAGTGACCTTACAGTACCAAAGATTGAGAAGCCAATCCAACACACTAGCCAGAAGGCTATTGCGAAGACGAAGAAAATCAGGAAGAAGAGTAAGACGGCGCCTAATGAAACTTTTTCCCAGAAAACTCTCTAGCAGACATATACCCTAGCACTAGATAGAACCAATACACTAAACATGTTTTATATCAACACAAATTGATTCTCCCATATCAGACCCAAACCACTAGTCACAATTACAGAAAATAAGTTAATATGAATAAGCACACTCAATCTAAAATAAGTTGCCAAATAAAAGGTGACAAAAAGTTTAGAAAACTGATAAGAAAGAAAATTACATATTGTATTTAAAAAAATAAAAATTTCCAGAGGAATATATATATATATCAATTAGGTGAACACATCTACAACAAGTTTCAGCTCGAGGAAGGAGTTTACAATCGCTGTGGTGAGCTGACTACCAAGAAAATATTAGATAAACCTGGAAGTTACATAACTAGGATATTTTTATATTTAATAGAAACTTATATAACCCATTTTGTAAAAACACTTATCATTAGGAATCGATATGAACGTCTTATCTTTGCTTCCCAAGCGTTAGCAAAGCTAACCAAAATACGCTTTAAGATTTTGTGCAAGTCTTTTATTGAATGAATTGCAAAATTGCAATGAGTTATATGAAATAAGCATTCCTTTTTATGAATTATTTATTTAAAAAAAAAATTTACTTGCTCCGAAACTGTGAAAGAAAGGGTCTAAAACTTATTTAAATTGTATAATTTTATTATTATGAACTTAAAAATAGGGTTGCAATATATGTTTAAAAATAATGAAGCACATTCTAATCATTTTCGAGTAAAGGACCCGGACCCCAGTACATCAGAAACTATAGTGAAACCCGTTGTGATGTTTAATAGTATTATTAGATGTTTAATATTAAAAATGAAGTTACAATTTAGAATATTTTATGGAAGATCCGATCATAGCTACTGCAGACTTTTTACCGTGCAATTATCACACTTAAATTTTATAAAAATATAACCTTTTTAGGACAAATGCTTAGTTCTCGTACAAGAATTGAGGGTCAAAACTCTTAATTTCGAAGGACTAAAACTAAAAAAAAAATGAGTTGGATTTCCCTTTCAGATAAAAACAATTCTACGGGGAAAGGTCCAAATAAATTGAACTAACACTTTAATTATCAAGGCACGAACAATTGATTTGAATTAAACTGAGGATTATCATAAAAATTAAGAGTAGGGTATAAAATTGAACTTAGTTCGATTGGTTTTAATAAGTTTTATAAGACAAACAAAAAATGTTTTTTTATTTGAGATAAAACAAGGTTTGCTTAATATCGTGTATATTCTTTGTGCATCTTGAGAAGACTATTTTAAAACATTTTGGGTAAAGGGCCTCTTCTGGTGTAGACTACTGAATTTTACTTGTTTTTTTAAACTTGCGGAAAGAAGTCGGAAAAAGATTGTGTAGTTCTGTTTTTTTGTATTTGGTTGCACAATTCAATAAAAAAAAATATGTGAATGAAAGGGCTGCTTAAAAAGTACTCGATGTCCAAAGTAGGGTCTTCAAAAAAAAAAACTGTGTTGATGGTTTACAGCTTTCCGGGAATCACCATTATTTAAATGCAAAACGGAAAACGGGATGTCGGTAAGTATGAATGCCATAATGGCATGAAGCAGAATCATGAGAAAAAACGTTTATTTGTAAAAACTGTGGCCGTTTTGAAATGAGAAATCGATTTCTGACAATTTTTTTACAGTCCAGTGAACAAAGAACTGAGTAAAAAATTATTTTTCCCATAGCCACGTTAATTCAGCGTCCATTAAGCTTCACCACGTACAAATCGGCTCAGTAGAGCTTGAGAAAAGCCGTGAGCCATTTATTTCGTGAATGCGTCCTTTTGGCAAAAATAATGCTTCACAAAAATAGCACTATCAAAGAGTTTTCTGAATTTTGAAGAATCCTTTTGTCTAAACCAGAAGAAGGCCTAAAGTTTTTTTAACGAATGGCTGATTGACTGACACTTAGATCAAAATTCCATTTCTAGTATAAAACTTCAGAATTTAAGTCGCATTCTAAAAAAAATGATTTTGGCCATTTTCACTATACATTTTCGCAGCACTCAAGATCTTAGCTGCAATTTCAAATAATGTTTTTATAAAGTTTGAAAGACATTACTAACTACAACAAAATTAACGTAGATACAAGATAATACAAGCTTTTCTTTAGTGGAGCATCGCCTGCTCAGTTTTATATGTATTGGGCACACAATTTAAGACCAGGTTGAGACTAAACTGTCTGATAGTCCGTCAGTTGGTCAAAGTTACGGCCTGGAACTGTTGAGCTGTGCTGGACTGCATGTGACACCCAATAATGGCTTATTCCGTAGCGAGTAGGGAAAAATTCTCGAAATTCATCTTACCTTGCACAGACTCGTCATCCAGGTCATCGGTACTGCTAGTGATGCGTGCTGTTTTGAGAACAAAGGCAGAAAAAGAAAAGTGAAAATATGTGAAAATATGTGAAAATATCATTAAATAGAACAGCATTTTAAACTTATTTTTTCGAAACTTCGTCAATAGTGCGAATTGAGATCATTTTATAGCCTGTTCTATCAATTAAGGCTTGAAATCATTTTCATTTCATTCATTTATTTGTTTATTTTATATTTATAAAAAGAAGCTTGTTTTCGCTCTGTTGACCCAGCTGCGCAGGGAAAAAATGTCAGCACCACCCTATACTTACATCTGGAGCCTTTCGCGGAGCCGGCTCCACTAGAGCTTTGAATACTTCCTCCATTTCGGCCATAAAGTATACTCTCCAAAAATGGCATTCCATTGTTATTTACAATATTCAATCCAAGGCATGATTCAATTTGCTTCCAGCGATGGAGACGTTCTTGCAACTCATTTGTCACTTCACCTAATGCATTACGCGCCTCTACAATCGAACGATCAACATCATCGATACTTTTACCGTGCGTCGAAACAAAGGCACCAACCAAACTAGATCTCTTTTTTCGCAGTTTTTCACATGCCTCCCTCGCTGACTGAAGTTGTTTTTCTGCGGAAACGCGCTTTTTCTGGTGATTTTTGCTTTCCAGTTCGTAGGTGTATTGAAGCCACGATTGCAGCTGCGGCGGCGGCGCCCAACAATTATCAACCAGCTCGAACTCGGCACGCGATAGCTCGCTACGGAGCATTTCGATTTCTTTCTTTAGCTGTTGCACTTCCAGATCTGAACTAGATGAACTTAGGGATGGTGCTTCTTTTAAACGTCGCTCAAGATCCATTTTCTCCGTAGCTACATTTTCTTGTTCCATTCTAGCCCGTTCCAATTCCTGCAACATAGAAAAGGGTTTGAGGAGTAAATAACTTAAGAAAAACTTACTTTTTGCATCTCCTGAAGACTCTGCTCAGCTCTCTGCAGCCCCTCCATATCTTGCGCCATCCGCCGCAGGTGACGCTTGGCATTCTTATTCTGCTGATACGCATACCAGCATCCGATAATAGCGCTCAGCAAAAGTGTAACTAATATGTAGTCCTTCCATCGAGTACCCGATTCTAACAAACAAATCGTTCTTGATTCAATTATTAAGAAAAAATGGGACAATGGTAACTTACCTCGCGGTGGCCCAAAGAGAACTACATCCATGGCTTTCAATGAAATTTTTTGTTTATGTATCGGGTCTTTTATTCCAAGAACATTGCTTACATAATGCAGGTTATTGACAGCGAGTCTAGAAAACATACAGATAACTTGTGAAGTTAAAAATCAACACACAATCATCAAAATTAAGGCACGCTATTCAAACTGCAAGGAACTTAGTGTTAGTCCTTTGGATTTAACACCCTGTCCATAGTTTATCTATTTATTATAGGTTGTGACGCAGTCCCCTTTTACAATAGACACATATCCTATGAAGTTAGTGTTACTTTAGCAATTATATTTAGCCTAAAATATAAACACAAAATATATGTAAGCCAAATCAGGCGGCGAGTCGAACCTCAACCTGCGAACCAATAAATTTCATCAAGTGAGAACATTTTTTAAATCTGAAACAAACTTGATCTGCGTATGGTACTTATACACCTACCTTTATTATGGCTCTATCCCTTAGAGTCTCTAAAATCGACGTGTTTATACAGACAGACGGACGGACAGAATATATGCAATCTCTAAGATCTGTGCGTTCATACGGACAGACAGACGGACATGGTTATATCGACTCGCCTGTTCATGCTGATCAACTTTATATACTTTATACTTTATAGGGTCGGAAATGTTTCCCTCTCCCTGTTAGATACTTTCGCACAATTTCGTGTTTAATGTATACTAGTAGGTATAAAAAAACCAAATTCACTATTTTTAAATGCTTTAGCAATATTCTTGAAAGATATTCAAAAATAATCAATCGATTTTTTTGCATCGTTGATAAAACTTCTGCGCTATGCCGTTGCAATACGACAAAATATGTGGCAAGTGGATGAAGGAGACCATCGGTGAGGGCACCGAAACTTGGATTCCGCGGGATGGCTGCAAAATATGGCTACAGAAGACATAAGTCATCAGGTCTGGAGCTGCTATGTATGCAAATATCTTCGGTGATCACTAGTCCATCGGAATGTACAACCCCATCGAAAATATTAATCCAACCATCACCGGACAGAGAACCTGTCCAGAACACCAATTTAATGTTGGCTATGCTGGAAGAGAAGCGTAAAATGGAACAAAACTTCATAGAGCAGAAATACTTCTTGCACTGGCCACATTTGAGCCTACTACATCTCGGCTAGCCGCATGACATATTCCGCCCGAAGACCTTTCGTTCTTTAATGGCAATCCGGAGGACTGCCCCTGTTTTTCAGTATCTACGAGAACATGCTACACCTCCAGAAGTGACAAAGCGTATGAGCTAGTACGCGACAATCTGTTAGCCCCATCGCTGGTGCCAAAAGTTATCATCATGACCTAAATTGACATCTGGTGAAAATCGAAAAAATCTGCGTCCAGAAGGAACAACTGGAATCCCTAATTCATTTCGCAATGGCAGTGCACAATATATGTGAAACTATGAAAGCTTGCAGCTTGGCTTTCCACTTGAACAATACAATGCCTTTCAGGGAGCTAATCAAAAAGTTGCCAACCCAGCAAGAGCTCAACTTGTTGCATAAGTCCACCCCGGTAGTGAAGGCATAAAGCGATTGTTTTTTCAAATAATCAGAAGCAGCAATCACGGTCATTTCTGACCTAAACTCAAAAGTCAGCAGAGTGAACACTCACACAAAATCTCAATCTGACCCTTAGCGAGAAGCAGACTTGAAGAAAGACGCCGGTTGCAAAAATAGAAGCCAACAAAGCAGCTACCACGAAGCTGCCATGCGTAATACGCCAAACTACGGATCACCGCGCAGCCCAGTGCGACAAGTTCAGGCTTCTATCCGTTGATGACAGACATAAAATAATAGGCGACAAAAAGGCGTGCTACAAATGTCTCAAAGTTCACCTTCGCAAATGCTTATCCACCCGAGATTGCGGTGTTATTCAAATCTAAACACCTCCCACTGCTTTATAAAAACATACCAAAACCCGAAGTTGTCACTGCTCACCAAAAGGAAAATGGTATTTTTTTAACGCATTCTGCCAGTTACATTATATGCCATCGGAGTGACCATGAGCACAACTCTTCAATGTCTAAAGATGCCTAGCACGCAAGAGCCACTTTGCTTACAGTGGACCAGCAAACCACCCGAATGGAAAAAGACACATATGGGCATTTCCAGAGAACGCACGTGACAGTCGAAAAAATTAATCTACCTTCATCATAGAGAAAAATTCTTTTATAAATTTGCCCATGTTGGCTTTTGGAATAGCAAATTAGTAGCACTATTTATACTCTGTACCGTAGGACAGAGCTATAACGAGACGGCTGTTGAAACTGATCATCAAGAATATATATACTTTAAGGAGTTGGAGATGCTTCCTTCTGCCTGTTACATACGTTTGCACGACTTTCGTAGTGAACTCACAACCCCCAGTCTATGAGACACGCACCGTATTCACAATACCATTGCAGATACTGACTATTATAGTACAAATGTGAACCCTAATCGGTCATGGATGGAAATTCTTTCGAACCTGAACAAACAAATCACCCCATCTGAACTGCACACTGGTAACTTTGCAAGCTGAGCAGAGAGCGCTATGAGAGAGCCTTTGAAAGGTTTCTTATATTTTTAACTCTTTTCCCAGCGGCGCAAAAGCCCATTACAAGATCGATATTCTCTTTAACAAATTGACGTCGGTCAGCCTTCAAGGTCAGCCTTCAAGTATCGATTACAATCCTCTATACTTTTACATAAGCTTAGCCGTTTCCGTGGGCCTCCTGTCTTCAAAACAGACTTCTATGTAATGGACGATTGCGCTCCTTTGATCAACTCGATCGATGGCTTCTCCGCAGTAGCTCTCCCCCTATGCCGACCTTTTCACCCAACACAAATTTAGATTTTGCCGTTTCTAATATGACCCTTTCTTTTTTGGGTAACGTCCAGCACTCCGGTTCGCATTGCTCATTGCTTCTTCCTCTTCCACATGGTGGGACATTTGTGCAGCCACTAGCTCGGCCACGTGGACTTCAGCTTCTTCTCTGTCTACAAGGCCCACAGCTGCTGGTGCTAGTCCGAACGCGCACCAGAAGTCAATGCCAAAATAGGCTGACGGATTTTGTGTCTCTTCCATAGTTTGCCACTAGCTCTACTCGCCCAATTATGGATCTATCTTCCCCAGCTGCTGTACGGACTATCAAGGTAAACTTGTTCAAGGAGATTCCTAGACTGTCTAGGAACTCTCGACTTTGAGCATCATCTTCAACAGATCCGCGAACCCATTTCGTAAATCCAACTGGACAGCTTTGCTTTTCCCCGATGGAAGCGAACTACGATACGTTGCGTGCGCTTAGGCTAACACAGCGTTCCTCTGTCCCTATCCCGGGGTCTGGGAATTCCAAGTCTTGCTGCCGCTCTATCTGCTGCTCTAGCTGCGTATCTTCTCTCAGTTGTCGCAGTTTATCCTCTAGCATCTGTTTCTCATAGTTCATCGGAGTCCGCCGCAACCCCATGGCACCAAATAACGACTATGAAGCTGCACCCGTCTCGTTGTACGATCCCCACGAATCGTCCGCCTCGTGTGCAAGCCTTATCGATCTCAACTAGTGGTCGTGACTCTTCCCGAGCTCCTTTTCCAAATTCTTTTTCGCATCCATTTCTTTTCACAAAACAATAACACTAATTCAATTTATACTAAATATCCTACATCCACTACTTCTTCTCTCAAACGATACAAACTAATCTAACTCCTAATCTCTTCTACTAATATATACTATACTTTTTATACTCTGTACCGTAGGTACATAGAGTATTATAAGTTTGTGCAAAAGTATGTAACATCCAGAAGGAAGCATCTCCGACCCCATAAAGTATATATATTCTTGATCAGCATCAACAGCCGAGTCGATATAGCCATGTCCGTCTGTCCGTCTGTCTGTCCGTATGAACGCACAGATCTCAGAGATGGTATCTTATGCTTCTTATGTCTGCAGGCAGATCAAGTTTATTTTCAATTTTGGCCACGCCCCCTCCCGCCCCCGCAATTTAGAAAAAACGTCATATCTCCCACAGTTTTGAAGATAGATGGCTTGTTCCTTTTGGACATATTTAGTTAGCAGGATAACTTATCGATCCGCCAAAGGAATGAAGAAGATCGGATGAACGGTTTTCGAGTTATGATCAAAAGACAAAATTTCTTGGTACAGAGTATGTTATAGTCGGGCTTGACCGACTTTCTTTCTTGTTTAATAAGATATAATCGGAAATCTACAAACACTCAAAACTCAAATCAGCAAAAATTTTCAGGAAAACTTCCCTTCATATAATGGTGGGCGCGGGAGAACTACTCTCTAGCCGGAGTCTACCCGAATGCTTCTCTACGCTTTCAGCTTGGTTTCCTGTTAGACATTTGCTTCAATTTACTTTTGATGGACAGCAGTCAAGAAGCTATTTTCATTATACGACTCCTTGTGGATTTCGCATCTATCTGTCCTTCCACGAACTTTCGAGTGTGGAGTTGCAGCGCGTGTTGCCAAAATCATCATGGACGAACAGCGAGAGAGAGAAAACCAGGAATGACGTATATTTACGGTAGGTACAAAAAAAAACAAGTAAGGGCGCTGCAGTCGAGTTTCCCGACCACAAAATACCCTGTTCATTTATTTTCATTTATTTGTCTTTGAATTTTTGAAGATGTCATCCTAAATGTAGGCAATACTTTTCTAGTCCTGATCAACAACTGGGGGCTTATCAGCTCAACTGTTTCGCTTATAACTCCGGTGTTTTTGGTCCGATCTGATTGTACTTTTCAGAATAGATAGATATTGAGCCTAGCTTGATGTATACTAAACCACGAGGCTCTAACTTGAAAATTGTGGATCTGACGGCTTTTTAGGTCTTGGATTTATAGAGGAGCTCTAGGTTTTTTGGGGATAAAAGGGGGACGGGGTGGAATTTTTCAAATCTGAAACAAACTTGATCTGCGTACAGCATAAATCTACTTTCGTGCAAAAATTTGTGGCTCTATCTCTTATAGTCTCTGAGATCGACGCGTTCATATAGACAGACAGACGGACAGACGGTCAGACGGACGGACGGACGGACGGACAGACGGACGGACAGACGGACGGACGGACAGACGGACGGACGGACAGACGGACGGACGGACAGACGGACAGACGGACATGGCTATATCGACTCGGCAGTTCATGCTGATCAAGAATATATATACTTTATGGGGTCGGAAAATTTTCCTTCTCCCTGTTGCATACATTCGCACAACTTCATGATCCCCCTTTTCCCATTTTCAATGGGAACAGGGTATAAAAACAGTTACTGATTTGCAAATTTCTAATTTGTATTATTTAATCACAGATTGTATCACAGGTGATTTTGAAATACTCCTCATTCGAGGATATCCACCTGATGGCGAGTCTACGGCCTTATTGTCGGCGAAGACGACACACCAAGTCTTTTTTTTCAAATCCACTGCAACTCTGTGCATTTCTGATGCAATCAACTTTCCTTCTGAGAAAGGTGAGCCCTACAGTCTTACTATTACTTTCCCTAACCGGATTCTAATCACTTTCGGTGTTGCCTTCTAAAATCAATGGAGGAAGCCTTGTAAAGGTGCTGATTTAAAACGTAGTGGTCCCACACAAACTTACTTGCCTTGGATGTCAGAGCAATCGATTGTGTGTAGATGTTGTAGTTGTAGATTTCAAGCGAGAACCATTAAAAATATTCGTCGTAATTTTGTGTGGGACCACAAATATTGGGAAACACAAATATTAAAAAAACAAGATTAAAAACAAATTATTTTATAGTTTTATTTAATTTTTTGGACGCTGATGACTTTTTTTAATTATTTCTTTGTTAAGTTTACGCATATTAAAAAACATCCGGCTGCGAAAAAGTGTGTCTCCATTCAGTTTTTCGAAAAATGATTGATAATTTTTCATTACTCTACAACTATATTTTTTTTTACACACGGACTCGGAACACTTCATTTTGACTTTGAAGTAAAGTCACTCACGGACAAACCAAAATACAAATGACAAAATTAAAGCAACTATTTGATATAGAACTGTGCCAGAGGTCGTGACAGAGGTAATGAATAAGTTTTTATACTCTGTACCGTAGGTACATAGAGTATTATAAGTTTGTGCAAAAGTATGTAACATCCATAAGGAAGCATCTCCGACCCTATAAAGTAAAAGCTTTAAAGCTTTGCATAAATTTGTTACTAATTTATCATGCTGGTAATATTTAATAATGTGATGCTTTCATGGAGCTGATCAAATGAAGACCAAAAGAGTTGAATACAACAACTTTCCGCATATTTTTTAACTTTGTGGGTTGAACTTAAAAATATTTAAAGTCACGTATTCCGTACTTTTTTTGAATGAAGCTCATAAAATTCGTTTGGAGCTTATCGCTGGAAACTAAACTTTTATACAATCTTGACAACCAATATTCTACCCATGGTGCTGAATTTGCGAAACAACAGTCGTTGTTCAATTTTCGTTATCGTCATTGTTCTCGTTACCGTTACTGTTACCGCTATCGTTATAATTTTCGTTATCGTTATCGCTATTTCTTATACTATCCTTACAAACTTAGTTTCATGTCAATCGGATGAAATATAGGTTATTGCATTCGGAGTTTCCAAAAGTTTTCCGACCCTAGGGCCAAATTTCTAAAAAAAAAAAAAGGAAGATCACATTACAAATTAATTTTTTTACGGTCCTTACAAACCGAGTTTCAAGTCAATCGGATTAAAAACAGTTTTTCGGATGCAGAATTTTCCTAGAGTTTTCCGAGCCTACTGTCGAATTTTCCGACATCGCAAACTGGTATCTCAATTTATCTTACTAACTATCCTTACAAAATGTGTTTCAAGTCAATCGGATGAAACTTCACTCACTATTCTTTCAAACCGAATTTCAATTCAATCGGGTTAATTATAGTTACTTAGCTTGCAGACTTCTCGACTCTACGGTCAAATTTTCCCACATCGGCAAATGACATGTCAATTTATTTCACTTACTTTCCGTACAAACCGAATTTTAAGTCAATCGGATGAAAAATAGCTTTTTGAATATCAAATTTTCCCGGGAATTTTCCTTGTGGGCGGATTTTGTGAAATCAGGAAAACACGTGTCCAATTATTTCGCATTCTTTGCTTACACACCGAGTTTCAAGTCAATCGGATGGTAAATAAAATTTTCCCCATAGAAACTTTTTCGACACTTTTGCGGGAATTTTCCGGCCCTACGGTCAAATTTTCCAACATCGGAAAATTACATCTCACTTTATTTCACTTACTTTCCTTACAAACCGAATTTCAAGTCAATCGAATGATATATAGTTATTCAGCATGCAGAATTTTCCGGGAATTTTCCGACCTAACGGTCAAATTTTCCAACATCGAAAAATGATATCTCAATTTATTTCACTTACTATCCTTACAAACCGAGTTTCAAGTGAATCGGGTGAAAAATAGGTTTTTGCATATCGAATTTTCCGGCAATTTCCTTGTGGGCGGATTTTCCGAAATCGGGAAAACACGTGTCCAATTATTTCGCATACTTTGCTTACAAACCGAGTTTCGAGTCAATCGGATGAAAAATAAAATTGTCGCCATACAAACTTTTCCGACGCTTTTCCGGCTTTTCAGGGTGGAATTTTCCAAAACCCCGCCTGAGTACGCACTTTCACCACATAAGGAAACTTCTGTCAAAATTTCAGCCTTCTATCTCTTACCGTTTAGGCTGCGCGATGATTGCCAATCAGTGAATCAGTCAGGACACACTCTTATACTATATATATAGAGATATATTCTTGATCAGCATCAACAGCCGAGTCATGTCCGTCATGTCCGTCTGTCTGTCCGTATGAACGCACAGATCTCAGAGATGGTAAGAGAAAGAGGTTTGACATGTATGGGACATATGATTCTTATGTCTGCAGGCAGATCAAGTTTATTTTCAAATTTGGTCACGCCCTCTCCCGCCCCCGCAATTTAGAAAAAACGTCATATCTCCCACAGTTTTGAAGATAGATGGCTTGTTCCTTCTGGACATATTTAGTTATTAGAATAACTTATCGATCCGCCAAAGGAATGAAGAAGATCGGATGAACGGTATTCGAGTTATGATCAAAAGACAAATTTTCTTGGTACAGAGTATGTTATAGTCGGGCTTGACCGACTTTCTTTCTTGTTTTTTTTACATTAAGGGGGTTTCGCACCCACAAAATGGCGCAATTTTTCGTGGGAAATAGAATTTTTCAATTTAGATGGCCACCAAAAATTCCAACAAAAAAAAAATTAATAATCAGAGAACGTTGGGGGAGGATTTGATGATACTTTAACTAAATTTCATTGGTTTTTAGTTTTAGATAATTTCCCGACCGAGATATAGTAATCACCGCAAATCGATTTTTTTTTCAATATTTCCACATGAAAAATTTATAGAATATTGTTAAAAGTATACTTAATAAAGTGCAAAAGGTTTGAATTAATTTGCTCATTTCATTCTTTTAGAAAAAATTCACAAAAAAAAGTGTTTTTTTAACGCTAAAACCTTTACCCAGGGTTTACAACAGCCTTAAAACTACGATATTCCGATACCTGAAACTAGACCCGTTTAAGGGACACTCCGTTTACAGTTAAAGACAGACTATTGTGTAAATCAAGCGACGTTTGACAAATTATACGAAGTCTATATCCCAAGCCGAAACGAGTGAGATAACCTTCCCCACAGCAGAGCCAACGCAATCAATATCCACACAGATGGGTTTATGCTTGATTGAAAAAAATGTATATGCTCGGTCAGTCAAGCTGCCCTTAAAGCACTTAATTCTTACGCAAATAATGCTAAAACGCTCACTGAATGCCGCTTATCCCTGAGTATTAACCTGATATGGGAGTCTGGACACTGGAAAATGTATGAAAACGAGTCTGCGGCAGCACTGACCACAGTAAGCACAATCACCTTTCAGAAAAGAACACTATAGAAATGCCTATGCCTACCTTCAAGCTTCAAAAAAAAGGCGAAACACTACGCCTCGCCACAGACCAGTCGACCTTAATCGTACAAATACACTTTTACGTTACAGAAGGGAACACATATCGCTTCTGGTAGGGACACTGACGGGTCATTGTCTTATAGCAGACACGCAGTACGCCTAGGTATACAGCACTTCGAGTTCTGCAGAAGTTGCAGAGGAAGAGGAGGAAATGGTACAGCACCTTTTGAGTCACTGCCCTGCTTTAAGGGGTTATTGCTGGTTGGCGAAAATTTTTTTCGATTTTTTTTTTGCATATTTTTATAGCTTGGATATTTGAGAATATTGTCCTAAAAGGGTTTATTGAAATTCGAAATACTTTAGGAGATATGGGCTTTTTTGTCCAGCAATGTTTTCGCCAAAACGCGATTTGCAACCACCGAATTTCGTTCAAAGTGTTCTTTTCAAATTCGCGTTTGCTGGCATTGCAGACTGATATATGTAAGTATTTCACACAAAAAAATGTTTTATTGCCTAAAATTTTCTTTGAGCGTCTTCAAAATCACGTTTTTGAACTTCGAAGTCTCTTTTCTCCAGTTCTATGGAACCGATTTTGATGAAACCAAGTGCAATCGACGGAGAATTGTCGAATTTCTAAAACTGCATACTAAAATTTTTCATTTCAATTTTTTTTTTTGATGCAAAAAAACAACTTCAAACTTTAAACTCGTTTATCTCGAAAGTACGTTTTTCGAGCTGTCGGCGGTGATTGCGCCGATTCGTAGTTCTCGTAGTTCTGACCCGATTTTGATGAAACAAAGTGCAATCGACGCAGAATTGTCACCATTCTGGCCCCTATCTCAATCATAATTTTAAAATTTTTTTTACTATTTTTTTTTACACTAAACTACAAAAAAAATGGCTCAAAATCGATTTTTAATTTTTCAATTTCCGCCATTTTGTAAAAAAAGAATCGCAAAATTATGATTGAGGTATGGGCCAGAATTACATCTGTACTGAATCTAACGCCGTTTACTTTTTCCATTTCGGATGATCCGAAGTGGAGTTATCCATGCCGCCAGCAGCATACCTTTTTTTCGACGTCCAACTTCGAAGGCCGACAACTTTTTAAACAGCCCTCGTAAAAAGGAAAAAATTGTTTTTTATTTAATTCAATATGTTCTTAAAACAATAAAAAAAAACAGAATTTAAATAACTATTACCGTTTTCAAATAAGATTTTTTTTAAAAAAAAGCCCAAAAATAGCCTTCCAACCAGCAATACCCCCTTAAGTAGGAGGAAACTTAGGTATATTGGTCAACCACTCCTACCAACCAATCGGAGCTATCCGACATAGAGATCCCAGCTCTACTTAATTATATTCTGTCCACACAATGGTTCAGTACTGAAGACCACACTATGGTTTAACTGAGAATATATGGCATCGCAACGGGCCCATGTGGCCTAAGTGAGAGAGCGACTTGTCGCTCTCAACCATTGCATCCTAACCTAACTTAACCACGCTAAACAGAAGTATTCAGTTAAAAGTATTTGTGGCTAAATAAAGTGTCACTTATTTGGCGCACACATGACAAATGTTCCACCCACCACATATAAAATGTGAGTTAATTGAACCATCTAATGCTTCTGATAGTGACACTGCAATATTATTATATTGTATTATTAAAGTATTGTATAATAAAAAAAAATCTAAATAAAATATACATTTGTCACACTGATCGTACGGTCAAGCTTTTATTGTGCTCCGCAATTAAAATTTTTTATTTTAAGCTAGGTACGTAGACGCTGAAAATTTTCTCGCAGCGAGAATTGTTTCATAATTCTCAGAGCGGCCTCTTAGACTGTAACAGCAAAATGTCACTGAATCTAAAACGGTCACTCTGTACTGGTCACCTGTTGTTTGTTTACAATACAATAAAAAGCGCGCTTAAGAAAAAATAATTTTTTTGTGAAAATGTGAACTGGAAGACTCTTTGATGAATGCAGAGGCTTTGGGGAATGCTATGGTTGTTTTCATGGGGTTATTTTTTTGTGGCGCTGGAGGAGGAGGAGCATTTATGGAGAGTGCCAATTGCATCGAAATGCTTTTTGTTAGTGAAATCCCAAAAGATGGGTTGCGATTTGACCGCTTCGATTAGCGCCACTTGTTCGTTCTCCGTAAAGATCTCCAAATGACTTTAGTATTTTTGTTTTTTTTTTTAATTTTTTAGCTTCCGTTTGTTTTTCTCGTAGGGACCTCAGACAATTATCAAACATGTTTCATAATTTCTCAGACCCCCTGCTAGAATTTGTTTGGCCAAAAAACGAGTTGGCAGGCGAGTTCGGTGTGCATGTTTTTAGCCTTTTTACAGCAAACATTTTATTAAACTAACATTTTTTCGTTTGTTTCTCCCTGCTTTTCATTCAAGTACCGCAATCTGTCTAGTGTAAAAATCAACTTATTTTTCATTTTTTTACTCTGTACTGAAAAGGAACTGTTTTAAAAGCAAGTGAAGTGATGGGTAATTGTGTAACACGGGAGTCTGGCGGCTCAAATTGTTAATAAACAATTACTAGTTTCAATCCCTCCTATTTAATATTTATTTTTAATATTATAAAAATATTTTTGTTTTCCAAAAATTTAAAACAGATGAGTAATAACATCAACTCAATACCAAAAGGTGTGGTACCGAAGGCCGCAGCAAATCCAAACACTAAGCAAAGGGAAAAGACAAGGAACGTCACCCCACCTGAGCAGCAACCACTGCGAAGAGGGATCGGTCTATGGATGAGCAGCAACCGCTTTCATCCAAACGGCCGAAAACTCATGGAGTACTCCTTCGGGTCTCATTTGCCGAAATGGGAAAAAATAATCCATTTGTGGGCGTTTTGGATGAAAATGACCCACATGGCACCGTTCCAAGACACCACTGGAGATGGATTGATACAGCTACAAGCCGTGTTGCCCGGGATGTGCTCCTGGAAAACCCAGGGGCGTCTCCCTATTGTCACAGCATAGGATGGTTTCAGGGAAACATCCGGCTTGTAGCTTGTGAGGACGATAGATCCGTTGATCTACACAAGTTCGCCATCTCGAAGGTGGATAAGGTATACTTCGGAGCCAAGCTGAAGGTTGTGGATGCCAAAGATATACCATCCTGTCCGAGGGCCAGAGCCTGGTTACCCGGTCACCCAGCGGAACCGGAAAAAATTGTTGAGGAGAGATTCTGTAAAAATGATCCGGGTGCTGCAAATAAATCTACACCACTCTAAAGCAGCAACCGCTTCACTTCTTCTTAGTCTATAATTGGTCGAAGTAGATGTTGTGTTTGTCCAAGAGCCATGGATTTCAGATCTTGGTGGACTGCAGAGCTTGACAAGCTCCGAAAAGAGTCAAGACATGCATTCAACGTAGCCTAATATAACGATTAAACTACCGCTTGGGAGTTATATAAACAAAGGCTAAACACCTACAAGAAAGCTATCAGGAAGGCTAAGCGCTCCTCCTGGGCCAACTATTGTAAAGGGTGATTTTTTAGCTATTACCTTTTTGGCAACACTGGTTTAAACAGCTCACGCATGTTTCGTGTTTTTTTTCACTGTCAAACATCTTCAGTTTGGTCTATAATTTAACCATGAATCGTCTTACAAACGAACAACGCTTGCAAATTATGGAATTTTATTATCAAAATGCGTGCTCTGTTAAGAAAGTTCATCGCGCGAAAAATTGTGTTCAGCGACGAAGCTCATTTTTGGCTCAATGGGTACGTAAATAAGCAGAATTGTCGATTTTGGAGTGAATATCAGCCACAAGCATTGCAAGAGCTACCAATGTATCCAGAAAAAGTCACAGTTTGGTGCGGCTTATGGGCTGGTGGCATCATTGGACCGTACTTCTTCAAAAATTATGCGAATCGTAACGTAACTGTGAATGGTGAGCGCTACCGTGAGAAGATATCCAACTTTTGTTTGCCCAAAATGCAAGAGCTTGACTTGCATGACATGTGGTTTCAACAAGACGGTGCCACATGCCACACAGCACGCGCAACAATGGACTTATTGAGAGGCGAGTTCGGTGAACATTTTATTTCACGTTCGGGACCGGTAAATTGGCCGCCTAGATCGTGCGATTTAACGCCTTTAGACTATTTTTTGTGGGGCTATGTTAAAGCTCATGTCTATACAGACAAGCCCGCTTCAATTGACGCATTGGAAGACAACATTGAAGCATTTATTCGTGAGATACCGGCCGAAATGTTGGAAAGAGTATGCCAAAATTGGACTAAGCGGATGGACCATTTGAGGAGCAGCCACGGTCAACATTTGCATGAAATAATCTTCAAACATTAAATTATATGGACCATACTATCGATTCAAATAAAGATTTCATGCATTTTTCTGAATTTTATGTGTTTTTTTTTCTAAAACTTTCCTATAGCTCTTCAGAAATCACCCTTTAGTAATATAGAACTCACTTCTGATGCATCTCGGCTCAGGAAGATCATGGCAAGCTCACCAACACCGCCAGGACTCCTAAAAAAAAACGGAACCTGGACCGACTCAAGCGAAGAATCTCTAGATCATCTGCTAAGCACTCACTTTCCTGAGTGCTGCCTTAACCCTATAACTCAATTAAGGCCAACCGACCTTTCTACAAATCATGTGAACACCATCCATTGTCACTGAGGCCAGAATAAAGTGGGCAATCGATTCTTTCGAAACGTTTCAATCGCCTGGCCCAGATATCATATTTCCAACCCAACTACAACACAGCATTGGGTACAAAACTGTTTCAAAATCAACTATATCTCCACCAGATGGAGAGAAACTAAAGTGGTTTTCATACCGAAAGCTGACAAAGCTTCACATGTGAAACCAAACGATTATAGGCCCATCAGCCTATCCTCATTTCTACTCAAAGCTCTTAAAAAACTTATAGACGCACACTACATGCTTACAGCAAGAGTAGGTCCACCGAAACCGCCCTGCACTCTCTGATCTCAAAGATTGAAAGATCTCGAAGTAAAAGATTACTCTCTAGTAGCATTTCTCGACATTGAGGGTGCCTTTAATTACGTTCAACCTAAAGCCATCACCTCAGCCTTAACATATGTGGCAGTGGATGTGCCGCTGGTAAGATTCATCGAACAATTGCTAACCAGCACAACGGTGTATTTCGAGCTTGGCGGTGCATCTGCTAGCAGATATGTTAACTGAGGCACTCCGCAAGGAGGCGTTCTCTCTCTGCTACTATGGGTTGTAGCAATTAACCGACTGCTGCGGCTCATGGAGGCGGAGGGTCACGTAGTGGTGGCTTCGTTATCGTAATTGTCGTCGAAGCTAGACGCGCCTAAAATTTGCTCCAAAAGTTTTTATTGATTTAAAACAGTAGAAATACTTTATTAACATTCAATACACCATAAAACAAATCAATCAAAAATATACAGCACCGTTCAAACAATATAAAACATCTTCTTCACAAAATAATCATTAAAAACAAAAACAAAACAATAAACAAACTAATACACTGAAAAAAGAAATCAATCCGAAACGGGATTGAAAACAGGGTAATCCCGGATAGTCTTGATCCGATCCCGAAAAAGATTGATTTTACTCAAACCTTTTTTTTTTAATCCCATAAAATAGGATCATTTTAATCCTGCTACGGGATTACCCTGTTTTCAATCCCGTTTCGGATTGATTTCAGATTTTTTTTTTCTGTGTACAATCATACGTACAAATAAGCACAGACAAACAGAACCCTCACACGTCAGCGCGAGAACTCTTCTGGGGACATGAAGGCTGTCCAGGCCATTCTCTCCAAGATACTGGAAATGTTGACCAAGCGCTTCGATGAGCAATCTAAGCTATTCACCTCTACGATGAAAGAAACCGAGGAGCGTATTCTCTCTGGCCTCCAAGAACGGCTTAATGGAATCTCCCTGGATATGCAGCATCTTCTTCAGCGGGTTGGGCAGTTGGAGTCGAGGTTGCTGAGGGGAAGATCCTAAAAACACAAGTGGGTGTGCTTGAAGCAAGGCTGTCCGCTCAGTTGAAACCCGACCTCGCCTATGACTTACTCAAAGAGCAGATGGGTATGCTCGAAGTTTTTTATTTATGCTTGGTTGGTATTTATTGGATCTTCTCTTAAAGAGACTAACAATCATTTTTCAAATCTTAATCTAGAAACTATTTTAAAAACTATCCCCTATTGGAGGTAGTTTGTGTTCTACGGCCCTTCAAGTCAGTCGCTGGGTTGGTCGCTCGTTTCTTCGGAGGCGAGAATGCGTTGCCAGCATGGTGAGAGATTTTGCAAGTTGGTTGGGTTGGCAAGAAGCTTCTCAGAATATTTGCGCTTAAGTTCCACTATTTCAGTTTCAACCAGTGGGATGCTGAGGTCGTTGTGGATACAATCATTGCGAATGTACCATGGCGCTCCAGTGATGGTTCTAAGGATTCTCGACTGTGATCTTTGGAGGATGTCCACGCTGCTCGCACAAGCATTTCCCCATGGCTGCGAACCATAGGTCCAGACAGGCTTTATGATGCTCTTGTACAGTAAGACTTTATATTCCAGCTTTAGAGGGGAACGGGAGTTAATTAGCCAGTGAAGGCTGTTGGCCTTAAGCTTTATCTGAAGTTTTTTCGATTCTATGTGTTTGCGCCATGTGAGCCTTCTATCGAGGTGTACACCTAGGTTTACATCGTTTGACTGCTGGGTCAAAGTCGCGTTTAGTGATAGCTGGGGACAGGTGCTTCTGTTGAGTGTGAACGTCACGTGCTTACACTTTTGCTCGTTGATTTTAATACGCCAGTTGGCCAGCCACTCTTCCACGTCGGTAAGATGGCTTGCCAAAATCTTGTTGCGGTAATTGGACATCGTGATCTGCTTAATATTGCCGTATCATCCGCAAAAGTACTTATTGTAAGTCGAGAGTCTGTTGGTATGTCGGCTGTGTATAGTACGTATAGGAAAGGACCAAGAACACTTCCCTGCGGTACTCCGGCTCCTATGGTGAACTCTTCTGTTGTGTACTCATTTTGACGAACTGTAAATACTCTGTTACTGACGTAACTTTCAAACGCAGTCCGAATATCTGAAGTTATGCGGTTGCCTTGCTCAATAGTCCCGTGTTTAGCTCGGAACCCAAATTGGTGTAAAGGATTGATATTTTGTGTATGGGAATCAATTTTACGGAGTAAGATCTTCTCAGAAAGTTTTGATAAGCAAGGTAGCAGACTAATGGGTCTATATGATGACGCTTGGGTTTTATCCTTTCCTGGTTTATGGATCATTATGATAGTGGACTTTTTCCATTGGGTTGGGATCCACATCGCAGTACCGCATTGAAAAGTCTTGAGATATATGTTTTGGCAGAACTTGGAAGTTCCATAATCATTTTAGGCGTAATAAGATCATGTCCAGGCGCTTTTCTGGGTTGTAGATCTCCGATAGCATTTTTTATTTCAAGTGAATGAACTTTAATTGGGTCAGTTTGTGCGGCGATGGGAACCAATGGAAGTAAATAGCCATTAGTTGGTGGATTTGGCTGGAAGACATTTCTAAGGTGAAGTGCAAAGACATTTGTCTTCTCTTCGTCACTGCGGGCCCTTCCACTCTGGTCCCTTAAAGGCGTGTCTACCTTTGCAGGTGGCTTTATGCTTGCATGTGCTCTCTATAGGGGAAATTTGGTGCTTGTGGGCGATAGTTTTTCTATGTAACGGCTATGGGCTAGCTGCTCTTCCGCTTCGAGTGCTTTGCGAAGTATTCGTTCCGTAAGTCTCAGACGATTTTTTGACGCAGGCGACCTATGGTGCTGCCATTCTCTTCTTGCACGCCGCTTTTTAGACACCAGTCGGTCTATGTAGCTGTTCGTAAGTCTACTATCTTGCTTAGGTGTTATTGTTGTTGTTTGAGGGTTTGAATGATGAGCAGCAGCAGTAATGATAGAGTTGAGGGCTTGGACTGAGTTTTCAATGTCTACTCCGCTGTTTATGGTCGGGCTCATCTCGATGTGACTGCTGATATATTTTTTGTATTTGAGCCAGTTTGTCTTGTGTGAAGTCAGTCTCCGAGGACATTGTCTGATCTGAGGGCACTCCAAAAGGGCGAATATTATTGGAGAATGGTCTGACGACAAGTCTGCAAGGGCTTCTGCAGTTACCAGGTTTTGTGGAACTTTTCTTGTTATAGCAAAGTCTATAAGATCGGGTATTTTCTTTGGATCTGCTGGGCAGTATGTAGGCCCTTCCGAAGATACAAAGTCGAGTTTGTTAGATGCACGCGTGAGTACGTTGTAGAGTTGCTTCCCCTTGGGGAAGTCAGTCTGGAGCCCCAGTGGGAATGTTTCGAGTTATAGTCACCCGCAGCGAAGAAGCGTTGACCAAGTGTATTAAAGAAATCTAGGAATTGATTTTCTGATATTGTAAATCGTGGGGGACAGTAAACCGCAGACAGAGTAATATTGCCTCGTTTAGATTCTACGCAAATCGATGTGGCTTGTAGGTAGGTTTCCGAATATCCCGTTAGTGGATAATGTTTGATGCGGCTTCTGACTAGGATACCAGTTCCGCCATGGGCTTTACCATCTGGGTGATTTGTGCCGTAAAATGCATATCCCGATTATTGGAAATTATATCGGTCCGTCAGATGAGTTTCCGCAAGAAGCATTATGTCGATTTCATTGTCTTGGAGAAATTTGGATAGCTCCACTTTTTGGCGAGGAATGCCATTTGCATTCCAGAGTGATACTCTTAGGAGAGCCATTATTTGGGTTGTTGCGAAGCGAGCAGTTGAATGAGAATGCCTGGCATTCTCATCTGTTCTTGCATTGCGTTTTGCATATACACCATAAAATCTTTCAGGGTATGTTGTAACGATAGAAACATGGCTTCTAAGCTACTTTGGTTTGATGGTTGCTCCACATGTTTTGTTGTCAGGGTCGGCTCAGTTCGAGTTTCGTGTGAAATCGTTCCTTGTTTCAAGGATTGGGTAGTAGTCGATGGGGCAAAAGACGATCTCGTAGCTTTTGTAAAGAAGACTGCATGGGTCGATTGCGAGGGTGTATACATACTAAGGTTTCCATTGGAACGAGCAAATTCCGTGCTCGTATTAATCCTGCTCTTCAGATCTTTGTACACTTTGTAACCTCTGTAGTTTGCGGTTTGGTTAAATCCACAGTTACTGCATTTTTTGACTGATGGATCCTCCTTGTTTGCGGGGCATGAGGCAGTACTGTGCAGCTCTCCGCATGCCACACAAACAGATCGCAGAGCGCAGTAGGATTTGGTGTGTCCAAATTCTTGGCAATTGGTACATTGCACTGGATTTGGCCGCTTGTGCGGTTCCTCTACAGTTACTCTGCGGTGCAATAAGTAAGGTAGTTTGTAAATTGGGTGCACTTTATTTTTGTTAGGAGCTATGTCTTCTGGGCTCAGCTCAACTTTGAAAAGCGGTTGGGGTTTTTTTGTCTCTGTTTATTAAATTTATTACGGACTTGACCTTAAATCCCTTTTCTTCCAAGGCATAAGCAACTTGTTTCGCGGATGTTGCCTTTGCTGACGGATGTCACATAGAAGTTGTTATTGCCTATTAGCGAGACAAGCTTTGTTACTAGGGCCGTACAGCTAGTATCCCTAATGTAGATTGGCGGAGGTTTTGGCTTTGCGGCACTTGCAGCTTTTTCTTCAGTCTCAGCGTCAGACTGTTTGGCAAGAATTTGGAACCTATTCCCAGTGAGGGGATCTTTGTCCGCAGGTTTATCGCTTGTTTTGTTCAATTTTGGTGTATTACCGCTTTTTTTGTTTTGCGGGCTTAATTTTCGTTTGTTTATTTTTACATACCGATCGATGCCGGTCTGCACATACGAACGGGTGGTGGGTGTTGTGCTCACTTGTGTATGTGTTAGTGGGAGCGCGGGCTCTGCGCAATGAGGCCCCAATGAAATAAGGCCCCCAAAAAAAATGCAAATTTGGGGTGTTATTTCCTTTTTTGGGGCATTATTTCCTAAATAAAATTTGAAAATAACATAATGCCCCAAAAGAAGAAATGAAATAAGACCCCAAACTAATTTTTGGGGCTTTATTTCATTTTTATTAGGAAATAAAACCCCTATTTTTAATATGAATATTTTGGGGTCTTATTGCATATTTATTAGAAAATAAGACCCCGAATTTTCATATACATTTTTTGGGGCCTTATTTCATTTTGCTTATTTGTGCTAAATCCACTGCCATTTTACACGGCTTGTATTTTTGAAAAAATCGCGCGATTTTTTAGTAAAAAATTTTCGCCTGCGGCGCAAAGATTGATATATATATTTAAATATACAAATAAAACAAAATATTGAATATAGATGACTGGGAGCTGGTTAAAGCAACCTTTGGGAACTATTCTAAAAGTTCCGTCCATTAAATATCTCCTCTTCGGCGGTGGTATATTTTCCTTTAATTCACTTATCATTTTTAAAGACAAAAATATACAAAAAGCATGTTTTTCGTTTTCATTGGGAGCTCCACGTCGCGGTGGTAGTATGAGAGCTTACAGTCGCCGTGCTGGTGGGCTCGGGAGAGACAATTGCAAAATAAGCGTTGTTGCGCTGTATAGAAAGCCGGCGATCGTCTTGTTGTTGTTGCATTTGGGCATTGAGTTGGCTCTGACTCATGGTGTTGTTAGTGTTCTTTGCACTTGCATTAGCTGAATTTCTATGCGTAGTCATTCAATTAATTTAATTTAATTAAATATCAACTATTAGATATTATTGGACAACATAAGCACGAGTGCTTATGAATGTCCATTAAAGTCTTTTATCGCGAGTCGAATGTTTTTGTTTTAACAACTGATTTTAAAGATTTTACAACGAATAAAACCGGAGCTCGACAAAATCACGTCTTCACACTTCAACCGACAGCGGCTAAGCGAAGCAAAGTTGTCGACACAAGCGAATATGGACGTGGCCTGTGGATCTTCGTCTGCACGGGGTGCCCTTAGTCGAGGGGGGGTCTCTGAAGACAATTTTCAACACCTTGTCATTTGCATTGGGAATAACACCGGCACCCAAATTGAGTGACATGTTCAGGGTGAATTACCGCATACATAACAGACTGGTCAACCCGATAATTATAGTCAAGTTTGAGCACATGCGCAACAAGCTCGCACTTCTACGAGCGGCTGGAAACTACAGGAGAACCGAAAAACAACAGCTTAGCCTGCATATGTTGGGCGTTGAGTCGCATAGCCCAATTTACCTCAACGAACAGCTTATCAACTATGAATTACACAGGCCGACAAAATGACCATCTTCGTGAGGTGCAGCCTTGTCGGTGTGAAAATATGTTAAATTAATGTTCACTGATTCCATAACTGGTTTCGGTTTAGCTCCATCAGCTTTTGTTTCCAAGATATGGCGGTAAAACGACTTGGTCGAACTGAATCTTTGACACTAGGAATTACGGAGGCCATACTTGGCATATATATTTGGATTTATGAGCTATATGCGATAGAGCACTTATCAAAGCGTCTTTAAAAAATGAAAAGCGCTATATAAGTACAGCGGAAAGTGTCTAAATTAGCCTCTAAAGTCAGACTATTCTCGATGTATGGCATTTTTTTGAAGATAAATCATCGCTTTTAAGTTATAAATTTAGCCATTTGAGCATATAGCCAAACATTTGATATAATATTGTGATTTTCATCACGCTTTAATCAGATTATTTGGCAAAGATTTAGCCTGTTTAAGACGGGATTCGAACTTAAAATTGGCAGAAGAACAATTAAAAGCCTACTTGGTTCAACATAGAATTTGTAAAAAAGATAGGCAGCGTCCTTTGGATTTTCCATCGCAATCAAGATAAGCAATATGTGACTCATTTAATGTGCAAGACTGGCAGAGGATGTTTTTTGTTTATAGCTGCCTTTCTTTTTCACAGATTCCATGCTGAATTAAGTAGCCTTTTGATTGTTCCTATACAAATTCAAAGTTCGAATCTAGTTGTCCTCCCTTAAAAATAAATACGTATTTTCGTCTTAAGCAGGCTTAAACTTTGGCAAATAAGGCTGATTTAAGTGCGATAAAAATCACAATATTATATCAAATGTTTGGCTATATGCTCAAATGGCTAAAACATTGATTCAAACGCTGCGATAACTTAAAAGTGATGATTTATCTTCAACAAAATGCCATAACTCGAGAAAAGTCTGACTTTAGAGGCCAATTTAAACGTTTTCCGCTATACTTATATAGCGCTTTTTATTTTTTAAAGACGCATTGATAAGTGCTCTGTCGAATATAGCTCATAAATCCAAATATATTATATATGCCTAGTGTGGCCTCCGTAATTCCTAGAGTGTCAAAGATTCGACAAAATTGTTTTTCCGCTATATTTTGAAAACAAGAGCTGATAGAACAAAACCGATAATGCAGTTTCGTTCATTGCAATCTATATTAACATAATCTGATCAAAATAGACCTGCACCAAAAACACTGTAAGGCTGTGTTATTTAAAATCGCAATGGGCATGAAGAAACAAACGCTTCTCACAGCTGTGTTCTCAAGGCGTGGGCTGGTCCACGTTAGACAGAGTGAGGAAGGGGCTATCATATGCGTGCACACCAAGAAACCGCTCACAGATCTGCAGCGAGAGAGCCTCTCCACAGATGCGCAGCCGGCTGCGTGCTCCCCCCTCCCTTGCCCGCTGTTGGCTCTGATGATACGTCTGCGACAGCTGATACTCTCTTTCGCAATTAAAGTTATTGTTAGTATTAAAATGTTACATTTTATTTACCCCTTAAGTGCTGATCTCTTTATGTCTCGTTTATTTATTTATCTATTGATCTGTTGTCTTGTCAAGCAGTCTAAACTCTCTCTGCTCCTTTTTGGGAAGAACAATGTTTATGCGCAATTGATTTATAATTCAAAATGGAAACTCAAATGCACTTAAACCTAGATAGCTCCAATACGAACAGTCATGCCATGATTAGGATTCTTAGCAAGCAGAATGCTGGTCTTCATGTATGTAACAGTAATGCTCAGAGCCTAGTTAACAAAATTGAGGAATTTAATTACTTGTTTGTAAAGTCAAAAGTTGATGTTATGTGTGTTTCCGAAACGTGGTTTGCGTCAGAGCTTAGTGACTTGTTGATTGCTTGTAATAGCTATAATGTTTTTCGTTCTGATCGTATAGGCCATGCTGGGGGCATAGCAATTTACGTTAGCAAGAGGCTTAGGTGCAAGGTAATTGACAAACAACCAACTGAGAGCATGACTGAGTATTTATTCATAGAAATATCTAATTTAAGTAGTGATTTAAAAATGCTGATTGGGTGTATTCATAGACCGCATAAAAAATATTGACTTCTCGAGCGTAATTGACACAATATCGAACTTATCACTGACATATACTGACATAATAATTTCTGGTGACTTAAATAGTAATTTGCTTCGGGAATCGAACCTTTCGATTGCAATGGAATCATTGGGCTTAAAACCTGTAAATTCTTTGACACCGACACACTTCTCGAACTCCATCAACACTCTTATTGACGTATTTTTTGTGAGTAATGACAAAAAATTTTGCTATATGACCAATAATCTGTTCCAGTGTTTTGTAGACATGATCTTATATTTATATCATACTGTGTAAACTTAGACCGACCTGACGAAACTATTCAATATAGAGACTTTCGAAATATTGACTATATTGGGTTGAGTAATGCTTGCGCTCTTTCTGACTGGAATGAAATTTATACTCTTCCATCAGTTGTCTTACAATAAAACCATCTCACAAATTATCTGAACAGTCTATATTCCAACTTTGTACCTGAAAAATCTAAGATTTTGAAAGTAGCCGAAAACCTTGGTTCAACAGCGAAATCAAGAAGGCAATTTCAATGCGAAACTTATCTTACAATAAGTGGAAGCGTTACAAAGTCGAATACTTGTACTCAATATTTAAAGCCAAGCGAAAGTATGTAAATAATCTAATTGCAAAAACAAAACGATCATTCTATACTTCTAAGTTTAGCAGTGCAATAACTTCCAGTAAACGCTGGAAAGAAATAAAAAGAACATTGGAATTGGCAAACCAAAGACTAATATTATTGATGACGTAGACGCAAACGAGCTTAACCTTAAATTCACCAAAATAAATGTACCTGAATCTACAAGCAACCTATATCTAACAGCCATGCCAGTTAATAATTGTTCTAGTTGTTTAGAGTTTAATTGTGTACGTCCTTGTGATGTCTTAGATGCAATTTTAAAAATTATGGTAAATTCTCTAGGCCTGGATGATCAGAATACCAAATTCATTAAAATTATTTTACCGACAATATTAAAACCTTTAACTCGCATAATAAACACTGCGATAACTACGTCAACATTCCCAGAAATGTGGAAAGTTGCGAAGATATTACCAGTTCCGTATGGTAATGCTGAATTTAGACCAATTTCCATACTTCCGTACTTTTCAAAGATCTTTGAACAAATATTCGCAGCCCAGATAAGCACCTTCCTTCATACCAATAAACTCCTAAACCATAAACAATCTGAATTCCGAAAAAATAGAAGCTGCACGACAGCAATAATAAAAATTGTTGAAGATATTCGTAGAAAATTGGACAGTAGCCATGTTACTCTTTATTAACATTACTTGATTTCAGTAAGGCAAATGACTCGGTCAACCACGATTTACTCCTAACCAAATTAAGCAAGTTGTACAACTTCTCTGATACTGCTACCAACCTAAAGCACTCTTACCTGAGCAAGAGATTTCAACTACGCGGACGATATTGCCATTTTTATATTGCCATTTCTAGATAGGAAAATACTCTGGAATGACAACATAAACGAACGCATAAAAAAGGCAACCGTTGCCCTTTTCTCGTGCAAAAAGGCCATACGCCTCAAATGGGGGTTTTCCCCCTCTATAGTACACTGGCTTTACACAGCAGTAGTCCGCCTCATACTACTCTATGGAGCACTACTTTGGTGGCCAGCGCTTGAGAAACAATCAGTCCTCAACAATCTGCATAAGGTACAGAGAAGCGCGGAAATCTGTATTAGCGGCGCTCTCCGAACAACAACCACGGAAGCGCTAACTACTATTTTCGACCTCCTTACACTAGACCTTATATCAAAGCAACTGGCTATAACAACAGCCCTTGGACTAAGAGTATCCATGCCTGAAATGGGGGTATATCGGTACACTCAACAATACTCAATGACCAAACGAGTATACCGTTAAATAATGAAATCTGTATCCCATTCTGTACTCTGCGGACAAACTGGCCAGAATAGGCACCACCATCGAGCTCCTTTCAGAGAAGAGCACGATAGGGATGCCTATGGCAACTTTTAAGCTCCACACAAAAGCTGAAACATGTCGTCTCGCTGCGGATAGGTGGAAAAACCTTACCTCCTGTACGGTAGCGAGGCTTATGTGGCCAATACTAAACCTAAAGCGTAACACCACCCTTTTACGCCAAAGAAGGGAACACAAATCGCTTCATGTGGGAACCCTAACGGGTCACTGCCTTATCGGCAGACACGCTGCACGCCTAGGAGTCACTCACCATGATTTCTGCAGAAGCTGTAGGTACGAGGAGGAAACAGTACAACACCTCATCTGTCATTGCCCCGCCCTGAGTAGAAGGAGACTTAAAATAATAGGTCAACCTCTCCTACTTAACCTTGCAAAAAAAAAAAACCAGTCAGGTGGACTTGAGTATTCAAACAAGACAGAAAGTCGGTCAAGCCCGACTATCACATACTTTGTACCAACCAAATTCTACGCTCAGCATAAATTTTTGATAGTGCAGTAGCATTTGAAAGCAGCGCTGCAGCAGGGAACAGTCTTTTGATTATAACTCGACAACGGTTATCCGATCTTCACCATTCTTTTGACGGATCGATAAATAATGTTGATAAGTTAATATGTCTAGAAGGTACGAACCATCTATCTTTAAAATTGTGGGAGATTTTTTAAAATTGCGGGGGCGGAAGGGGCATAGGCTTGAATATAATTTGAAATAAACTTGATCTGCCTGCAAGACGTTTTTGACCCATACACGTCAAACCACTTTCTCCCACCATCTCTGAGATCTGTGCGTTCATACGGACAGCAGGGATGCAAACCAATCTAATATAATTACTGGTTCGGTTCAGTGGTTCAGACAGTTTATGAACCGCCGGTTCGGTTAATTACACGGTTTTTGGAACTGACTGAACCGCGGTTCCGGTTCGGTTCAGTGGTTCACAAAGGTACATTATGATTTCTATTGTCATGTGACTTTTGCACACTTTCAAATTGAATTCCTATAATCCATTTGAATATCTTTAAAACCCTTAAAAGAATGTCTCAAATTTATTGTGCCAGATTCAAAGGATTCGTCTATAAGATCCTAGAGGAATGATCTTTGAAAACAGAGAATGTCGGACAGAAAAGATTAGAATAGAAAAGAATAAAAACTTTCCTGGTTACCATTGAATTAAGGTGAATGTATTACAGAAAATTCGAAATATTGTCCACTCGAGGAAAGAATGTACATTGATGGTACGTATATTAAGAGATCGGAGGGCAATTACAGAAGACTTGCAGAATTACTCGTTCTTAAATTTTCGTTAGGTCATCCTTAAAAGTTCCGGCATAGGTAAGAATGTAGAGAGTCGAACGATATGTAGAAAAATTGTCTTGGGGAAACGATTCAAATTCCCAAAATAATAAGTATCATTGGCTAGAGGAAAGCGACTCCCGTCTTAAAACTCGTCAGAGAGCTGAACCGAACCGAACCGTTTTTATTTGGGGTTTCGGGTCCGGTTCAGCAATTCTTAAAGGAAGCCGGTTCGGTGTGTGGTTCGGTTCACCAGCTGGAAAAAGCGGTTCGGTTCGGTTCAAAACCGGTTCGGTTCAGAACCGGTTTGCATCCCTGACGGACAGACAGACGGTCAGACGGACAGACGGACCGACCGACATGGCTATATTGACTCGACTAATGATGCTGATCAAGAATATATATTATTTATGGGGTCTCAGATGCTTCCTTTCGGCAGTTTCAAACTTTTGTACAAACTTATAATATATATATAATATATGTACCTACGGTACAGAGTATAATGAAAAAATACAATTTGTACGCTTAGGCGTCACTTACCACGATTTCTGCAGAAGCAATCTGCTTTTGCAGCATCAAAATATAGTCTTGCGGTATTTCCGCAAGCTTGTCTTTGCAAGCGCGTAGTTCTAGTTGTATTCGTCGCATCGGTTCACGCTAGAGCTTTTTGGAAAGGTCTTTTCACGCGCTAACACGTGTTTGATTTATTGTTGTTTGTTTTTAGTCGTTCGTGAGTTATAGCGTCGCAAACATGGAGCAAAATAAAGAGAAAATACGGCATATTTTACAGTACGACTACGATAAAGGCAAAAATGCATCTCATGCTGCCAATAAAATTTGTGCAGTTTATGGACCCGATACAGTTTCCATTTCCACCGCACAACGATGGTTTCAACGTTTTCGTTCTGGTGCAGAGGTGATCGAAGATGCGCCACGGTCCGGAAGGCCTGTCGTCGAAAATTGCGATAAAATCGCTGAATTGATCGAAAAAGACCGGCATAGTAGCAGCCGTAGCATCGGCCAAGAGCTGGGCATGAGTCATCAAACCGTTATAAACCATTTGAAGAAGCTTGGATTCAAAAAGAAGCTCGATGTATGGGTGCCACACGACTTGACGCAAAAAAACATTTTGGCCCGAATGGATGCATGCGAATCGCTTCTAAATCGCAACAAAATCGACCCGTTTTTGAAGTGGGTCACTTACGACAACGTGAAGCGCAAACGGTCGTGGTCGAAAAGCGGTGAAGCTGCCCAGACGGTGGCCAAGCCTGGATTGACGGCCAGGAAGGTTCTTCTGTGTGTTTGGTGGGATTGGCAGGGAATCATCCACTATGAGCTGCTCCCCTATGGCCAAACGCTCAATTCGGACCTGTACTGCCAACAACTGGACCGCTTGAATGCAGCACTCATGCAGAAGAGGCCATCTTTGATCAACAGAGGCCGAATTGTCTTCCATCAGGACAACGCCAGGCCACACACATCTTTGGTGACGCGCCAGAAGCTCCGGGAGCTCGGATGGGAGGTTCTTTTGCATCTACCGTATAGTCCGGATCTCGCACCAAGTGATTACCACCTATTTCTGTCCATGGCGAACGAGCTTGGTAGTCGGAAGTTGGCCACAAGAGAGTCCTGTGAAAATTGGCTCTCCGAGTTTTTTGACAATAGGGAAGCGAGCTTCTATAAGCGGGGCATTATGAAGTTGGCATCTCGTTGGGAACTCGTCATCGAACAAAACGGCGCATATTTGACTTAAATCGCATTATTATAACCAATTTTATGAACAATTGAAAATTCAATAAAAATACCGCAAGACTTTTTTGACAACCTTATATATGCTAAGCGTATATTTTCGATGGTACAGAGTATGTTATTGACTTTCTTTCTTGTTTAATCCAGCCAACATTAAATTAATTTTTTGGGAAACGACTTCTTCGGCCAAAATTGCATAGTGGGTTGACAAGACGAGTGCTTTCACAATATCAGCCTCGTCTACTTCAGATCTGACAAATTGCATAAGTGACTTAGATTTACTTTATCATCATTGTAAAATTGGGTACATAATAAAATTAAATATTTGCTTTTGCGACTTTGTTTGTTCTAGAGTCAATGGTCAGTCAGCAGTTTGTTCACACTGACAGCTAATCCCGAAATCTAAATCAAATCTATGTACACAAGGGGTCGCACCGTCAACTGATTTAGATTTGCTTTCACGAAATCCAAGTCAAATCTAAATCCCATTCAGGAATACCACTTCTATTTATATCAGCCCCCTCTTGGATCTTTCCTGCAAGTAAAAGGTTGCTATGTATTGGATAAATACATTTGTATTTCATATATGTACGTTGATCTGACAAATAGCTGTGCGTAGAAGATGAGTAGTCGGCCCCTAAAATAATATTATACTAAGAAAGCAGCTATTAAAAAAATGTTTGTTAAAACCCCCCATGGAAAATCTCGGCTTACGCCGGCATACTGATGATTACTTAAGGTCACCAATAGGATCCGAAATGCTTAGTTTAATTACATACCTTGGCAATGCTGCGCCAGCAACTTTATGTGTTTTAAAGAGCTCAACATATTGTGGAAGTTGAACGGACTGTGCTAACCAGTCGGTGGTTTGTTCAATAGTCCAATTGTGCACTTCTGATCGCAGCCATGCTTCCCACAGTTCTTTTACCGAAATGTGCATATCATCGTTAAAATGGAATGCCTTCTGCCGTTTTTCGTAGCCAGAATCGTATTTTAACTCTTCGCGTAGAAACTGGGAGTTGTTTGACAAAATGAGTTAGATGTGAAAGATTAAAAAAAAAATACAAATAATGATACTAAGCACATACATCATCCGATTCGCTTAAGTCGATGTTTCCGTTATCATCGTCATCGAGTTGACGATGTAGACTGGCAATTGCCTCCATGCCCAAGCGATCCTGCACATTTCCATTATAACAGTCAAAATCGTCAGCACTACACGAACCATCGGCTGAACCGCTTCCCACAGAATCTGCAAGTGCGATTAAGTTGTACATTATAAAATCTCAAATAAGGTTTTCGGAATTGGGTTTGTAACAACCCACAAGCAAAATGGTCGGGAAAATTTCTCATGGGAAAACCGAATTTTTCATCCGATTGACTTGACCTTGGTTTGCTAGGATGGTTTGCAAAATAGTTTGTGATTTGATGTAATTTTTTTTATTTTAAAAAATTTAACCCTAGAGTTGACAAACTACTCGAAAGTTCTGAGTGCAAAAAAAACTTTTTTATTCGATTGACCATTTTCATTTCATGTAGTAATCAAATGAAATATTTTATTGTACAGTAAAATTCATTAAAAAACAACAATATTGAATGTTGATGGGGCGCATAGATAAATTAATTTTAACCTAGTTCCAACTATGTCGGAGAGCACCAGAAATTGGAAGTTGATTAGTAACTACAACTTTGTGGTAGGTGGGTAATGTGAAGTCTATTAACCGTGACTGACAACTTACAAAAAAATACCAAAGATGATACAAAATATTAATATTATAAAAGTTTACTGTCAATCTACTTCAAAATCATGCTAGGATTACAATGCACCTGCGCAATTCACTGTAAATAGATCTCCATGACCATAAAACTGCAAAGTACAGTGTGCGCCATATAAAGTGTCGGTATGGCAACACTGAATAAATATAAAAACAAACAACCGATTGCTATATGTTGATCTTGTTCCTTTAATTTGGTCCTGTACAATTTATTTCGACTACTTTTTGAACACAACATCAATCAAGTGGCCGCCTTTATTGGCCACAACAAAATGTGCCCTTTTTGCGGCATTTTGGTTTTGGCGCAAACGCCGGCACAAACAGTCACTTTTTGGTCGTGTAAAGGTATTTCATGGATGCGGTGTGGATTTTCCGTGCCCCATATGCGAAAATTTTGCTTATTAACACCACCAGAAAGCGTGAAATGGGCCTCATCGGTCATCATAATTTGTTTCCAAAAATCTGGTTCAGTGTCGGCGTCGGCGTAGTGAACAGCGTCACTATTTCGGCACGTTGTTTTGGTGTGAAGCGTTCCATGGTCAAAATTGTACTAGATTGATGTTTCCAAAACATGTCTAACAAAAGCTAACAAAATCGGTTGGTAAATGTCAAAGTTATTCAGTGTTGCCATACCGACACTTTATATGGCGCACCCTGTACTTTCTTAAGTAGTTTCTAGACTACATTTCACGCAGGGACACACATAACCCACCAGCATTAATTACAACAATACTTAACTTAAAACATGATTCATAAAAACTAAAATAAAATAGTTGTCATAAAATATGGTTTGATCAACTAGGCTATACTAGAGATATGCACAAAAACTAAACAAAATTATAGGCATTAGTCTTTCGGTCACATTTGACTATTGACCATTTAGTTGTTTCAGTTGACTTGACTTGACTATCAACTGAGTAGTCATTTCGTTTCATTTGCAAATTGTGGCAAAGATTAATCTAACAAAGAACTTTATATACAGGATATACCGAAAGAACAGACTGTTTTAAAAGTGCGCAGCCTTGCAGAAACAGCGAAGCGTTAAATAATTTAATTTTCGCTTTGAACGGTGTAAGCTAAGTGAACTAAACTGACCAGTAGACTGACCTTTTCGACCATTCGCAGGCCAGTTTTTTGTACGAAATATTTATCCAATATTCGTCAAAACAAAGGGCATAGCCGGATAAGCATACAAAAACTGCCCCCTCTCTTATCAGCACCAAATTTAAATATGTGATAACCATCAATGAGAACATCACTCTCCATAATTTTTAGTCTGATAGGAGCTATTGGAGTGGAGTTATGAGGGCGGAAAGTTAAATCAAAAAACTGTTTTTTCTCAAGAACGGCTTAACCGATTTGGTTGAGCTAAATATATATTGTTAGTGTTTACAACGCGATTCCAAAAATAATTTTACATAATTCCAAAAAGAATTCTTAGCCCCAACAAAACAATATTGAAATTTGCCAATAATTTTCTTAGTCTGTTATTCTACTGCGATACCAATAGTTTTTTGGTGTTTTTTCCATTAGGAGGTCCCTAAGACAATGTATTTTTTCCAATCACATATTTTTCAAACATATACTAG
Organism: Lordiphosa fenestrarum; assembly: GCA_035044985.1. Taxonomy (NCBI): domain Eukaryota; kingdom Metazoa; phylum Arthropoda; class Insecta; order Diptera; family Drosophilidae; genus Lordiphosa; species Lordiphosa fenestrarum. The sequence continues at coordinate 91,874 of JAWNNO010005862.1, read as the reverse complement.
ACATATTAGGCACACTGTATATCAACTAAAAAGGGGAAATTTCAGTCAATGCTGTGTGAGTAGATACAGTGTGCTTAATTGCATTAAATATATTTCAAAACTATTTTCATGTTTTTATTAATTTTCACCATGCTAAACACTTCTGATGCCATCGCAAAAATGATATGATTCCAGGGATGTCCAAGTGGAAAAACCAGCAAAAAACTGTAGGTGTAGCAAATGATTTACAACGTAATAAAATTAATGGTAAAATTCAATAATATATTTTGGGCCTTAGAGTTGCTGATAAAAATGTGCAAAAATCACACTTACAATATATATTTAGCTCAGCGAAATCGGTTAAGCCGTTCTTGAGAAAAACCAGTTCTTTAATTGAACTTTCCGCCATCATAACTCCACTCCAATAGCGCCTATTAGACTAAAAATTTAGGAGAGTGATGTTCTCATTGCTGACTATCACATACTTAAATTTGGTGCTGATAAGAGCGGGGACAGTTTTTGTATGCTTATACGGCTAAGCCCTTTGTATAATTAATGATTGTAGTAGGTTCTAGTCTGGTTTATGGTTACAAGTAGTCTTTTCTTTGAATACCAAATCATTTGACGAACTTTCGTTGTCGTTAGTCAAATGTTTCAAAACGACTACTCAGTTGATAGTCAAGTCAACTGAAACAACTAAATAGTCAATAGTCAGATATAACACAACGACTAATGCATATAATTTTGTTTGGTTATTGTTCATATAATTTGAGTTTTTTTGATTTGACTCCGAAGTTGTAGTCAAAAAATTGTTTTGACTTAAGCTGACCGTTCACACACGAATTTGTTCGGTTCGACGAAATGTTCGTTGTTAGTAGAGATGTTGGTGTCGGGTTTTTGTGTTCGACGTTTTGTTCGAATTGCAATAATTCGTTTGGCAATAATTGCTCAAACATCAACTGTCAAATAAATTTGTAGAGTTACCACGTACCAAAATGAAGAAGCAATTTTTGCTGGAATTTATTGAATGCCTCCAAAATGGGCCAGCATTGTGGCAAGATAAAAGTGAGGAGTACAAGAATAAGCATTTGCAATATAGATCGTGATTTTCATGCTATTAATAAGGGAACAACAAAGTTTAGCCAAAAGAGGAATAGACGACCTCCTTATGCAAAGCCAACTGGGGAGGCTGAGTTACAGTAGTGTGCCGGTATAGCAGACACCTGTGCATAACTTATTGCAACCTGTATCCCATTAAATTCACGAATAAAAATGAGTATTAAAGTCAAAATAAAATTATATTTATATTATATAAAGGGTGATTTTTTAGCTATTATCTTTTTGGCAACACTGGTTTAAACAGCTCACGCACGTTTCGTGTTTTGTTTCACTGTCAAACATCTTCAGTTTGGTCTATAATTTAACCATGAATCGTCTTACAAACGAACAACGCTTGCAAATTATGGAATTTTATTATCAAAATGCGTGCTCTGTTAAGAAAGTTCATCGCGCGAAAAATTGTGTTCAGCGACGAAGCTCATTTTTGGCTCAATGGGTACGTAAATAAGCAGAATTGTCGATTTTGGAGTGAATATCAGCCACAAGCATTGCAAGAGCTACCAATGCATCCAGAAAAAGTCCCAGTTTGGTGCGGCTTATGGGCTGGTGGCATCATTGGACCGTACTTCTTCAAAAATGATGCGAATTGTAACGTAACTGTGAATGGTGAGCGCTACCGTGAGAAGATATCCAACTTTTTTTTGCCCAAAATGCAAGAGCTTGACTTGCATGACATGTGGTTTCAACAAGACGGTGCCACATGCCACACATCACGCGCAACAATGGACTTATTGAGAGGCGAGTTCGTTGAACATTTTATTTCACGTTCGGGACCGGTCAATTGGCCGCCTAGATCGTGCGATTTAACGCCTTTAGACTATTTTTTGTGGGGCTATGTTAAAGCTCATGTCTACACAGACAAGCCCGCTTCAATTGACGCATTGGAAGACAACATTAATGCATTTATTCGTGAGATACCGGCCGACATGTTGGAAAGAGCATGCCAAAATTGGACTAAGCGGATGGACCATTTGAGGCGCAGTCACGGTCAACATTTGCATGAAATAGTCTTCAAACATTAAATTATATGGACCGTACTATGGATTCAAATAAAGATTTCATGCATTTTTCTGAATTTTATGTGTTTTTTTTTTAAAAAAAACTTTCCTATAGCTCTTAAAAAATCACCCTTTATATGGGTAATTATTTCTCAACTGAGCAACATTTTTTTTATATTCTCCAAATATTTTAATTTTTTTATTGGGCAACAGACGCAACGTTTCACGACTTTTAATAGTTTTTTTTTTAATTTTACCTTTACCAGTAACAAAGTTTTGGCAATTGATTTGTTTTTACCTTCCATCAGCGTCGCTGTTGGTTCTATCATAAGGAACAGTCAGGTTGAAAAATTCGCACAAATTAAGAAATCTTGTTGTGTTTGTAGGTCTTCCTACGGCTTAGGATTGCGCTCCAGTTTGGCACGATGGCAGCCCAGCTAAGCTCGCCGTATCCGGGGTGGTCGTTTCGGATGCCAAATCCCAAACCCACACAATAGTTTTTTTTATTTTTTTTTTTAACTAATTGTGCATACCGTCCATAGAAATAAAAGTTCGTCTAATAAAGATAGTTGTCCCACCCACAAGCTGTCGTTCCCATTCAACTCTCATATCCATCAGATAAGGATCTGCACTCCCCCCAACCCATCCCATTCATACACAAGTATCGTCCAGATACATACCTTCCCACTCATTCACGCATTCAGTCACAACTGTCACAGACACTCACTCTGTCTCTGTCTCTCACTGTGTCTCTGTCTCTCACATACGCACCATCCTCGCCAGCTTGATCAAGTGTATGATCGGCGGGCTGGCCGTTACCGGCCCCCTCCCACGCACTTGCGTGACCTTCAGACCAACCTTGTCCATTTGGGTTGACCCCTAATTATTTTTGTGTGTCATGTCTAGTCTTACCATCTTTGGAATTTGTCTCCTTAACCATTCCAAATACCCCCCAATCCCAGCTCAAAAGGAAATACTTAGAAATGCATATCAATCATCTTAACTTTAATATAATTCATTTTCAATTTCCCTGACATTCAATACAAAAACCAAATCTAAAAATAACAATCCAGTTGAAGGAACATTTCTTCACAGAAATAAAACAAAATAAATATATATATAAATTCAAAGAAAAAATATTAATTAATGTACAAAAAAAAATATATTAAATCTAATTAAAAACAAAAAAACTAAAAAAAACTTCAATGTTCAAAGCTAAATTAATTTGTTACAAAACTTGGGAGTCACTTCTCATGATAAGCTTAATACGCAGTATAAGTTTCATTATGGGACGGCGGCCATTACTTCCTGAGAAAAATAACTTTTAAAGAAATAAGTGAACATTTTTTATTAAGAATGATTTGACGCTCAGCAAATAAAACATTAATTTTCCGGAAATCGACCGTTTTGATTTCATTAAAAAAATTCTGGAAATATCCTTACAATAGTTCAAAAAGAAACTAAATACATTTAATAATGGTACAAAAATCATTTTCAGCCATTATTTTGAGGCCTTAGTTAAAAAATCGCATTTACTTTTGAATTCACCAGCTTCGAGCAATGTGAATTCAAATTGGGTAATTCTATCGAATTGTGAAAACCAGATAAGGTAGCCAAATCGAACTCGAGCAAATTTAGTGTAAGTGAAAACCTGAACAGGCCTGTATATTTGTTAAAAGGTTTTACTGCAGGCTGTGAATCGGGGCATAGCTGGCAGGGTGGCAAATAAAATTCCCCCACCGAGTCGGAGACGTTATTAGTTATTTTGTAATTTTGTTAATCTTTCTATGTTAGGCATGCTTAGTTAATCAGCTTCTGTATAACGAGCTTTCAAATTTGATGACAGCCTTTTTTGTCGACTATTAATAAACAAATACAAATACATAAAAAAAGATAGCAAAACTTCGCTTACTGATACTCAGAATAGTCAACCTTGTGGTTCAAGTAAAAGACCAATCGGGTAATTTTAGTGCGCAAGCGCCCTTTTGGACTCCGGGTCGAAAGTCAATTTTATGACGGAGGAGTTGGCAAAATCGCTTCGGCCCAAACGAGAGCGAAGATAGATAAACTTTTTAGTCATTGGGAAATCCAAGTCTACTGTGAATCAATTTGAACAGTAGCATCACGCCACAATTCGTTTGAGATGATGGCAGAGAGTTTGGTATTTTGAAATCTATCTCCTCATGCCAACCAGAAAAGTAGGCCAAAAATGAAAATGTCCCTGGTAATGTTGAGCTAGCCGATCCTCTTTTCTACAAGCCACAGCGCGTAGATATACTTTTGGGAGCAGGTAGCGGATTTTGCTCTGCTAAGATAATTAACCTTTATTAAGGGCGACTGCATTCGGTTGGATCGTGTCAGGTTGTTGAAAAACCAATTCCTCGGACAAGACATGGTCCTAAACATGTTTGTTCGCAAATTTTGGGAAGTCAAAAACGTCCCAGATATAGCCAACCCTTATCATTTTACTCCAAAGCAGCAGCTTTGTGAGAAAACATCGGGTCGTTTAAGTGTTTCGTTGCCATTTAAAACCAGCCTAAATTGTCTGGGAGCATCGTTCGACAATGTTAAAAGGCGATTTGTAGCGCTTGAAAGCAAATGTCGAAGCACCACATTTTCATCTATTATTTGTAGCCTTTATTAATGAGTGCAACTCTCTAGGTCATTTTAGCGCAACTGATAACAGTATCCCGAGTGAGCCGCATTATTTTTAATTTGGGAGATTTGGCTGCTTAAATTGGATTGGGATAAACCAATACCTACGTCCTTACAACAGAAGTTGGAATCAGTCACGTCTAGTTTCGATCAGACTCGATTCGGATTCCTTGACACGCTGGGACAACAAAGCGCACTTAATGTCGAATACATGGCTTCGTGGATGCATCGGCACTAGCATACGGCTGTTGTCTGTACATTCGAGTCGAAAACAGTGACGGCATTCCAGTAAATTTGCTCACTGCCAAGTCAAAAGTAGCGCAGCTAACAACTAAGTCAGTTCCACAAATGGAATTTTTCGCAGTGCAATTGCTAGCTGCTCTGTAGGGAAAAGTTAGGCACATTTTAACCGTGGCAAGTGAAGAAATAGTATTTTGGTGGGACTCTGAGGTGGTTCTGCATTGGTCGAGGATGCATCCATCGAGCTAAAACACATTTGTTGCCAATCGGGAGGCAGACATCCAAGAGTTAATCCAAGAAGTAAGTTGGCGTCATGTCCCCACCAAGGGGAATTCCGCAGATTTTGTTTTGCGTGGTTGTTCAGCCGACGAGTTAGGAGAATAGAGCTAGTTTACGGGTCCAAAGTTTTTAAAACGAGTTTTTGGCCAATCAATCCTCATGCAATCAGTGATGGAGAATCGCACGTCCGCTAAGTTTGTCATCGCGGCCGCTACAAGCCTCCATCCGATTATTAACCTGATGAAAAAATTGTCTTCTTTTTGAAAGTGTTTCGAACAGTTGTTTCGGTTCATCAAAGGACGAAGAGAACATCTCACAGCCACTCTGGAGGAGCTTGAATTGGCATTTATAGTGCTTCATGTGTTGCGACACATCTCCATTGATGAAGAAATCAAGATATTAAAAAATCGATCGTGTTACAACCTTTTTTATTTATAAAAGGAAACTTTTTCTTTACCAACACTCGTAGGCTGGGCAATGGATACTGTTTGTACCTCGGCTTAAAGCGGGTAATACCTAGTGTCTCTTGCTCGTCTTACACCTAAGAAATGCAGTGTCCAGCTTACGCGATGGCCAACACTACCACAACAGCACAATGTTGGGTAGAGTTGAGCCAAAGCCATGGTTAGAGGTGCCTGGTAGCAGACATAAAATGCTATGGGGTGGTTTCCACGAATAAAAATTAGCTACTATAGGTACATTAACAATGGACAACACAAAGAACCCAACTCGAGCTGAGATATCAGCCCGAACGTTGGTGGAAGGCGTGACTGCTACCACCGGTGGGCACAGTGGGGAGATATTCCCCACTTCGTGTCGCCAGCGGTCACACATCTGTCGTGGTTGGAGCAGGCCAGGACAGTTGTACAGCTACTGCCAATACGACAAAGACCAAAGTGTGGCGCGGTACTGCAGTCGATACAGACTCGTACTGTGAATCGCATGGAGGTTCAACTAATACGGAGGCGGAAGAAAAGCTGCTGCTATCTCCAGTTCGGGGTCTTGTACCAAAAATAAGGAAAAACAAACACGAACAAAGGAGGGCATGCGACCGAAAGCCCAGTATAAAGCGGCCTTAAAAATCAAAGCGCGGCTAAACGGAAGCGGTAAGCTCACCTTAGAGGAAAGAAACAAGCTTGCGTGGGCCGAGCAGAAGATTAAGGAGGGCCGAAAACATTTTGCGGAGAAAACGTTGCAGCAAGCAACCTCCGCAAAATATGCCAACATGGTGGAGGAGAATTTGGCCAACAAGCGGCAGCGCTCGACCGAGCAAGCGAAGGCGGAGGCCCCTGGTAGCAAGAGACCACACCAAAGACCGCAAGAACAGGCACAACCTCTCCCCAAAAAGACCAGTCAGCGCAAGGAGTCAGCTAGCGACGTAGCAAAACTGCATCTCACCGTAGCTCTCGTCGACAAAAGCGACCCTAATGGTAAGATGACTCCCGAATAGTGGAAGCAAGTGGAGAAGCTGTTCGAGGAAATTTTTAAAACGATGGAGGACCCAGCAGCGCAACCTGTAGCGTTTGACGGAGTAGGCTGTAGTCAAAATCCTAAGATGCAAGGACGACTCCACCCTTAAGTGGGTCACAAGCGTCGAGCGTCGAGCAAGCTGGGAGAGTGCCCAGCTAGGGGTTGTGAACAGAACTTGTATTCCGTCCGTTCCGAAGGCGAAAGTACTCTTTCCACGTGTCATACCAAAGGAGCAGGCGCTGAAACTCTTACAGTGACAGAATCCTGATGTGCAGACTGGAGACTGGAAGGTACTGCATGATGCAAAGCCCGAAAAAAACGGGCAGCACGTGGTCCTCCAGATCAATAAGGAGGCAAAGGATTTGCCACCCCGAGGACACAAATAAGCACACACTGAAGGCTGGAGAGGTGGAAAACGACCTCGGCATCGATATGATGGTCGAAAAAGCCAGCAGCCTCGATATTACGGGGCCAGTAAAGTCTGCGGCGGAAGACGAGGATGGCGATACAACCTTGCAGGCTGACCCATCGGAACCGAAGGAAGCGGACACCAGTCATGCAGTTGAAGGTCCTCCAGGTCAACTTGCATAGGAGCAAGATCGCTTTGGCTGAGCTCCTATTAACCTTGGATCAAGGGCCCGCCGATGGGCTTTAGCTCAGGAATCTTGGAGCGTGGCAGGGACGAGCCAATTCTTATGGCGTCCTGCTACATGGTGCATGAGCGACAGGCACCACCGGCTAAACTCGGAAGACTGACGGCGGAGGCAAGCTACGAGAAGCAAACCCCCGTCATCGGAACGGACGCCAACGCACACCACACTGTGTGGGGCAGCCCGGACATCAACGACAGAGGTGAGTCTATCTTACATTTTATTATACAAACCAGTCTAAGTGTAGAAAATGTTGGAGAAGTTCCCACATATGTGGGACCAACTTTGGCCAACTTCTAAGACTTAACCATGACCTTAGGGAACAGTGCTAATGCGTCAGAATGTAGAGTTCTTGATAAAACCTCCTTCTCCGACCACAAGTACATCCAGTTCAAGATCCAATTCGACTATTGTCAAACTACAAACGTCTATAGGAACCCCCGGAATACCGACTGGGTGAAGTACCTTAAGACAGTGGAATCAAAACTACCGATGTCAACGCCCATCTGCTCGGTGGGAGATATTGAGAAATTCGTGAAGGCACTCACTGTCAATCTCATCGAAGCATACAAAACCTCGTGTAAGCTCACAGTTACAAAAAGGAGAGCCAGACCCCCCTTGTGGACCCCAGAACTGAAAGAGCAGAGGAAGGACGTCCAGGAATGCTTCACACTCGCCAAACAAGCGGATGAAGTGATCATCTGGGAGGAGTAAGATAAGATAAGACTTCGTGGAGAACCTTCTGCTTCAACATAGAGAAGATCTCGGAAGCAGCCAGACTCAGGAAGCTGCTTTTAAATCAGCCACCTATGCAGAGTCAACTAAAACGGACGAAGGTCACTGGACAGAAAGCAGCAAGGAAGCTACATGCGATCTCCTCGATGCGCACTTCCCTGGCTTCACTATAGTCACCGAGCCGGATACGCTTCAGGACCTAAACACTCAACAAACTAACATCCCAATCAACTTAGTCACTCCAGGAAAAATCCGATAGGCGATCGACTCGTTCGCGAGCTACAAATCCCCCGGACTGGATGGCATAATTCCAGCCATGCTAAAAACGACCAAAGGTTTAGTCGTACCATGGCTACAGTCCATTTTTGAAGCCTGCCTAGGATGGGGCTATGTACCTGTGGCCTGGAGGACAGCACGTGTTGTGTTCATACCCAAAGCAGGGAAATGCAGTCACGAGCAGCCAAAAGATTACAGGCCCATTAGCCTCACTTTATTCCTGCTTAAAACAATGGAAAAATTACTAGACCTCCACATAAGAGAAGGCATGAACCTGACCTTGGAGAACAACCAACACGCATACACGAAAGGAAAATCGGTGGAAACAGCGCTACACTCCCTAGTAGCCACCATCGAGAAAACAATGTACCATAAAGAGCATTCCTTGATATATCCGGTGCATTCAACAGCGTCTCCACGTAGGCGATAATACACAGCGTAAGCCCTATATCAATACATAAGGCTTTGAACTCGTGGATACACAACCTACTGAGCTGCAGCAGAGTACAAGCCGATTGGGGTACCACAACCATGACGAAGGAGGCACACGGCGGCACGCCTCAAGGCGGAGTACTGTCACCCCTTCTATGGAACCTTGTGGTTAACGAACTGCTAACAAAATTTCGCAGGAAAGCACCCAAGATAACAGCATATGCCTACCTCATAAGCATAATTATCGTGGGATAATGTCTATCGACTCTCACCTCAATCATTGACTCTACACTCAAAGAGATACTAAAATGGGCCACAGAAGTCGGACTTAGTATAAATGCGGAGAAGACGGACCTCATTCTCTTTACCAAGAGATACAAGGTACCGCCATGGATTCCACCAAAGATAAATGGAACAACACTAGCGCCAAAGAATAACGTTAAATACCTTGGAGCAGTAGTCGATAGTAAACTGTCATGGAAGCCGAATGTGGAAGAAAGGGTGAAGAAGGCGACCATCGCACTATATGCATCCCAGAAGATGCTGAGTAGCACTTTGGGCCTATCACCAAGCATTGGCTCTTCATTTTAGTAATACGACCGATACTGCTATACGGTATACTGGTATGGTGGCAAGCCATGGAGAAAACCACATACCTAAAGCTGATGGAGAAGACCCAGTGACTGGCACTGGTCTGTATTACGGGGGCGCTGAGGTCCACTCCAACCAAAGCATTAGAACACATCTTAGGTGTCAACCCTCTGGACATCTAAGCACGCCTTCTGGCACAAAAGACGCTCAACGTCTATTTGCGACAGGCACCATGGCGCTACAAAGCTATGGACACAGCATAGTTGGTAGAGAGATCAATGGTAGCACGGACTACATTATCCCAAAGATCAACTCAATATGCACATCAGCACTATTGGGACCAGAAGACTGGAGTACAGGACTGGCCCAAGAAGCAACGCACCTCTTTACAGACGGCTCAAAGATGGACCTAGGAGTCGGAGCCGTCGTATACTGTGCAGAGCCAGAAATAAAGCTCTCATTCAAACTGCCAAACCACTGCACCATATTCCAGGCGAAAGTCTTCGCAATAAGGAAAGCCGCGGAGTCGGCGGAAATTCACGCTCCATACAACCAAATAAATATCTACGTGGACAGAAAAGCGGCAATGCAAGGACACTCCATCAACTCCAGAAATGTCCTGGCGAGCAGGGAAGCACTAGATTCCCTCAGCATCTCCAGAAAGGTGCAAATCTACTGGATTCCCAGCCACCGGGGCATCTACGGAAACGAGATGGCAGACAGTCTTGCAAAAGCCGGAGTCGTACTCGGCCAAGAAGAAACACTTAACATACCTATCTCCATACAGACGCTTCATAGCAAGATGGAAGAGATAGCAGAGAAAGAAGCGGAGGTAAGGTGGGAAAACACCAGCGGATGCAGAATCTCTAAAATTATGTGCAAGACAAGAGACAAAAAACTAACGCACTATCTGCTACAGCTCCAGAGAAGAGACTGTAGACTGCTCATTGGCATACTAACGGGACACTGCCTAGCAGCCGCTCATGCGATAAAGCTAGGCATAACGACAGAGGACACCTGCAGGAAATGTATGGAACCTGGAGTCGCAGAAACTCTAGAACACCTAATTTGCAGCTGCCCAGCAATTGCCACGACAAGATTACAAATTCTGCACACCCCACGGTTCTCTTCTTTGGAGGAAGCGGCCAAGAGACCCCCAAAACAGTTATTGGCATTTGCCAAAACGACAAGAATCCTCCTGGACTTCTAAGTCAAACGTACCCAAATAATCACCCGGCCTCATTAAGGACCCTAAGGTCTATGTGTGACCCCATCTGGGGTCAGCCGGAACTACCTACCTACCTACCTAGGTACGGAGAAGCTGAGAATTTTCTCGGAGCCCATCTAATTACATAGCTCAGAGAATGCGCTGCAGAAAATTCACAGAGCACATTCTCAGAGCGGGTACGGAGACGCGACAAATGCGCTCTGAGAACGAGCATGGCCTGCCAACTCGTTTTTTGGCCAAACAGCTGATAAATTCTCGCAGGGGTCAAAGAAATTATCAACTATGTTTGATAATTGTCAGAGGTACCTACGAGAAAAAAAATGGAAGCAACAAAAACAAATAAAATCAACACAAAAGGCATTATTAGAACTCTACGGAGGACGAACATGTGGCGCCAATCGAAGCGGTCAAATCGCAACTCATTTTATGGGATTTGAGTAACAAAAATCATTTCGGTGCAATTTGCACCCTCCATAAATGCTCCTCTTCCTTCAGCGCCACCCAAAATGACCCCATAAAAACAACCTTGACATTCCCCAGAGCGTCTTCATCCATCAAAGAGTCTACCAGTTTACATATTCACAAAATGATTAAATTTTCTTAAGCGCGCTTCGTTTTGTAAACTAACAACAGCTGACCAGCACAGGGTGACCGTTTCAGATTCAGTGACATTTGGCTGATTTCTGGTCACCCTACAGTTTTAGAGGCCGCTCTGAGAATTATGAAACAATTCTCGCTGCGAGAAAATTCATAACGTCTCCGTACCTAGCTTAAGATTGAAAAAAACTTAATAAAAGACAGCAAAAAATTAAAAATTATCAAAAAAATTTCAAAAATCCATCTTTGAAGTGCCATAACTTCGTCATTTATGATCGATTTTAAACAACTGTCGTTTTTTTAAGAAATAATTTTATTATCTTTAATTTTTGTTCCAGTTTATACATATCGGTGGACTAAAACCAGAGAAAATGGCATTTTAGTAAACCTATGTTTTTTCAAAACGCTAAAGTTGAAAATTTAGCTATATCTCAAAAATTGTTATATATAAAAATTGTTTCCACATATCTGAGAGCAGATTTGAATTTTACATTGAGATCAACTATTTAGAAGCCGGGATCAAAAAATTGTTGCATAGTGTAATCGATTACCCATTTACTAGTCAAGCATAGCGAGAAATATGACATGGAAGTCTCTGGTGTACACCCATAGCGATCACCAATCTATCGTAAGCAACATCGAAACATATCAAACAACCAGTGCACAATCGCTGGTGCCACAAGTCGAATGACGCGGCATCACTGCTGGCAATGATGGACGGCTTCAATATCGACGGAACTGCAGAACAAAGCTAAAACTGGCTGGCCCAGGAGATGGAGACAGCTTACGATGCAGCAATGCAGCGCAAAAAGAGAGGCTGAAACAAAAACATACTGGTGTATTGGCGAAACCAAGAACCATTTGCGCATTAAGTGCCACAGCTTGAGAAAGCAATACCAGCGGTAAATGCTAGAGAAGATCACTGCAGCATCGCGATCAAACGCTGTTGGAAACAGCTTTGTAACGCAAGCCTATCGGACAGGCCTACAAGATGAGGAATCTGAGCATACCGCGAACAGGACCAGAGCCATAAAAAACTATCGTCGAAGCCCATCCCGAATTATTAAATGAAAACAAGTAAGGGCGCTGCAGTCGAGTTTCCCGACCACAAAATGCCCTGTTCATTTGTTTTCATTTATTTGTTTTTGAATTTTTGAAGATGTCATCCTAAATGTAGGCAACACTTTTCTAGTCCTGATCAACAACTGGGGGGGTGCTCTTATCAGCTCAACTGTTTCGCTTATAACTCCGGTGTTTTTGGTCCGATCTGATTGTACTTTTCAGAATAGATAGATATTGGGCCTAGCTTGTTTTATACTAAACCACGAGGCTCTAACTTGAAAATTGATCTGACGGCTTTTTAGGTCTAGGATTTCTAGTAGGGCTTGATGTTTCACGTGTAGTACGAATACACGTGAACACGTGAAATTAAGTGCTACGTGTATAGGTACGTGTTTATGAACTACACGTGTATTTAACACACGTGTATCCGAATACACGTATTGCCGTGTTTCCAGTGCTAACGTGAATCACGTGTAACACGTGAATGTTTCTTTTTCGTTAAAACTATAAAAGCATTTTACCAGAATCATTGTGTCGCGAAATGATCGTCACTGCTTTATCGTGCTGTTCGAAACCACTAGGCCGACTTCGTTTGTGTGCACTGTGATCTGCCCCCATTCGCCACGAACTTCATGAACACAAGGAGAGGAACGGATGAGGTAAGGACATCTTCTCCTCCTCCCACTACTCAGGTAGGCAGTGTGTACAGCAGGCAAAGGAAATTTACTGATACGTTTCTGAATAGATTAGAATGGCTCAGATTCTAGGAGGTAAGGATGAAGAAGAAATTTATAACATTTGGAGCGAAAAAATTTTATTGCTCTAATCATCAACCTGCAAAAGAGATGAAAGGACGTGGTACAAACAAAATACAACATTGTTACACGATCAGAAAACAAATCATAGATCTGAAACGATAAGAAAATAAATCATAGACTAACATTGATCACTTTTTCTTCATTTATTTAATTGATCGGGTGTATATATTAATTTATTTAGGGAGTTGGATCAGACCCGATATAAGTGACAACTGATACAATTTTTTACAAAAGGGATCTGTTCTGGTACAGAAAAACCAACAAATCAACATTTGCAGGATTAAGGCAGCTGCGTTTAGGGGCGACTATATTACCAGCAGTTGAGACACATCTCTCCGAACTCACGGATGTGGCTGGAATTGCCAAATATTTCCTAGCTAAACCGGCTGAAGCCGGATATTTGTGTTGCCGTGCGCGCCACCATTGTAATGGGTCCAAATCAAACCTTAACACGGGCTCAGCAAGATAGCTGTCCTATTGAGAGGTGACATTGTGTTCCGGCGCGCCGCGGCGTGACGTTCTCCTGGTAAAGGAACGCCAATGCGCTGTTCTTAATGTCAGCTTGACTCGACTGTGGCTCGTCTTGACTGAAAGAAGAAGGTGCCTGGACCCTAACAATTTCAAGAACTCGGGCTCTGATCTCTTCCCTTGCAGCCAAAGGTTCAGATTCCAAGTACATATAACGTGGGACAAGCATAGATGCAACTTGCCGCGCAGACACCTTACTTTTCCCAGGTTGCCATGCGAGATTAAATTTTTTGCTCAGCTCATCGCGGACGGTATTTTTAAATGTGCAGCTCATGTCATCATCGTCTTCAGACGAATTCAGGTGCTTCTCCATAATTTTCAAAAGAAGAGGCCTTACCATTGAAGTCGGAGATTCTGTCTCGCCACACAGTACCGTTGTGAGTACTTGAAGGGGTAACAAGGGCGTCAAGTGATTCCCATTCGCTCTCCAGTATCTCCAATCGAGCAGCAGTGGCGGCAGATGTGATCCCTCGATCCAGAAGAACATTGGTCACTGGGATTCTGTTCTCTTGTAAGCTCTCCAGCATCGCGTACACAGAATTCCACCTAGTTGGACAACTTTGAATGAGTGTCAACTTTGACACTGACAACTTTTCCTGTTTCCTTTCCAGAGCATATGAGGCGATATTAGAGTGCTTGAAGTGACCAACAATGTTCCTTGCCTTCTGCACCAAAGCTACAACAATCATGTTGGCTAGTGCCTTATTGATTGCAAGCTGCACTGAATGGGCAGTACAACTTAGATCTGCTACTTCAGAGACCTCGGTCAAAAGTTTAACAGCATTGAGAACATTAGCGGCATTGTCTGTCACCACAGCTACTATTTTGTCTTGAATATTCCATTCCTCAAAAATGCCCCTCATGTGTGCAGCAAGGTTCTCAGCTGAATGCCGTTCTTCCAATTCCTTCGTTGAAAGTGTGAATGACTTCTGCTTCCATGCTGAATCTATTATGTGAGCTGTCACAGTCACATATGATTCTTGGGCTTGAGACGTTCAAGCGTCCGATGTGCATGCGACGCCTACTGCTGCTTGAAGCTCCATGAGCACTTTCTCCTCGACAGAAGACTTCAAAGCAGCCAGCCTCCTTTTTAGTGCGGTGGCACACATGGGCTTGAAGCTAGGCAAGACTGACGACATGATCTCTGCAAAACCTGCTGAAGCAACAAAAGACAATGGCAACAAATTTGTCGCAACAAGTTTGGTGGTTGCCTGGTGCACGCTTTCCGCACGCTCCTTGCTAAGAGTCTCGCTGTCAAAGTCGCGGAGGGCGCTACTTTGCCTTTTGCGCCTGCGACGTTCGCTGATGCCGCTAGTGCTGGGTATGGGTTCTGTTAAGGACGACTCTGTGCTGGCGCTCGTGGATGGTCCTACAGTTCCATGATTCAAATCAAATGCTTCATCCACATTTTCCACCTCACTTGGATCGGTCCTTCGGGTAAATGTACAAAATCATTATCTTTTGTAAGCGAGGAATGTCACTGGTATATACATTAACCAACAAGCGAGGAAACAAGTGCCGTAATGTGGGAGGGAAGGGATCCCTCCCCCACCCTTTCGCTTACTGACGGGCCCGCTGACGACCGTATTGTTTACATTTTTTCAATATATTTATTCAATATATTCAATAAATTTCATTGACAGCTAAGGTGGTCGGCTAAATGCGATTACTGCAATCATTTTGCAAGGACGTACGTCATCCATCAACACATAACACAGAACCCTGCAACGGCAGCCGACAAACCTGGCCGACTCCTTCACCTCCTCTCCCCTTTGCCTGCGAGTCAGCCGCGGCCGCCGAAAAGCATGAGCGGAGGTGAAGGAGTCGGCCCGGTTTGTCGGTTGCCGTTGCAGGGCTCTGCTACTTAGTACGGCGTTATTTTATCTCCCATTCACTCACCTTTGTTTATCTCCTGCCGCAGCTGATTTTGACGGTGTAATATGAGCTGTTTTCAGGTGTCTCCCTATGGATCCTGTTGTCCCACCAGGGCACGCAAATTCACTGTCATCATCCTCGCTGCATAAACACAATACGCCTTATCCGATTTTCGAGTTGCAAACGCCCAAACCCAGCTCTTCTGTTTACGCATTCTGACTGATAGTAGAGTGGACTGTAACGCCCGTCCTGACACAGATGTCGATTCGGAAACTGCACATCCGGAGCCGACCAAGGCCGATTTGGAAACCGCACCTTGGTCCCATGATGCAATAATATATAATCCCAGAGATGAACTGGTAGTTGGTACTTACTGGTTAAAACCCCTGAGTTTTTCGGCGTTTCCATTGCAAAACGAAGCCGAAGGCTCAGGTTTTCTCATGCCTTATTACGTGAAAAGTAAGCATGAGAAAGTACCTTTTTCATGATGAAAAGTCCGACTGGGTTCTCTTTTCATTGTCAAAAATGCGTTTGCCAAAAACAAAATATCACTCGTCAAGCCGATGATACGTTCGGCGCTGTACCACGCAGCACGCTGGTCCAAATCAACAGGATCAGATGCCGAAGGCAAGCGCTCCTCGGATGGCGTGTTGCTAGTGTGTTTCTAAAAGCAAATTTTCTATGCAATTTATATGGCATCTGATGCGTTTGGATCAGATGCCGAAGACACTTCGGCTGGTATGGTAACAGGCGTCAGCCTAGTGTGTCTCTAGCTTTAAACACGTGAATCACGTGTTTTGTGTAGTACACGTACTTATTCTCTTACACGAATACACGAACAGTAATTCACGTGTACACTTATGTTCGAACTGAAACACGAACCAAGTTCGAATACACGTGTCACGTGTACACGTGTAACTAAATACACGTCTGAAATGTCGAGCCCTAATTTCTAGAGGAGGTCTAGGTTTTTTGGGGATAAAAGGGGGACGGACGGGCTGGAATTTTTCAAATCTGAAACAAACTTGATCTGCGTACAGCATGAATCTACATTCGTGCAAAAATTTGTGGCTCTATCTCTTATAGTCTCTGAGATCGACGCGTTCATACAGACAGACAGACGGACATGGCTATATCGACTCGGCTGTTCATGCTGATCAAGAATAAATATACTTTATGCGGTCGGAAAATTGGCCTTCTCCCTGTTACATACATTTGCACAACTTCATGATCCCATTTTCAATGGGAACAGGGTATAAAAACAGCTTTGTAACGCAACCGAAAATCAGCCTATCGGACAGGCCTACAAGATGAGGAATCTGAGCATACCGCGAACAGGACCAGAGCCATAAAAAACTATCGTCGAAGCCCATCCCGAATTATTAAATTAAAAAAAAAAGACGCAGTATTCGCGAATGAACCTTTCCTTCCAGATAAAAGCTTAAAAAAGGTAACTAAAATGTGGATGACTCCTCTGCATATAAACCACAGTGTATGCTGAACACGATCGTAAACTATGTGAGAGAATTATTTGCAGTCGAATGGAGAAGGAACAGACGAGGTCTCCCAGATGACCAGTTCGACCTCAGAAAGGGACGAAGCTCGATTGATGACATTTCAACGGTGGAGAAGATAGCCCGGGATTCCATTGCTGGGAAAAGATGGCAAGGAGGCGCAAAAAAGTAATGCCTAGTCCCAACATAAGACGTCACTCACAACATAAGACGTTAAAAGTCACCTGGAGTACATAGAGGAGAAGGCTGTTAAAGCCACAAGGGCATTACCCGGCTTCCGAACAGTGTCGGAGGGTGCCGCATTAACACTCGCGGATGAGAACAAAAGCTCTCCTAAAGACCATTCTCGGGTGAGACTAGAAGCCCTCTTACAGACCAGTCGCGAAGGGAGCGTACGGTGGCAGACGCGACGGACGTACGGCGGTGGGTGAGTAGACAGCACGGACTATTCTACTTGACCCAATTGCTAACGAGACATAGATGCTTTAAGTCCTATCTATAAAGGTTTAAGCATGGAATAAAACCGTTTTGCACAGCCAAGCATAGGCATTCCATTCCATTCACAGTCTTTGACTTGATAGATATCCTACTTAGCTCGCAAAACAATTCTGCTGCTATTTGCTAACACCATAAGTAATATTTTGCTGTGGTTTCGGGAGAGGAAATTGGAGAATAGTGCACACCATTGACAAAAGCGATGCACAGAGTCAACCAACCGACGTTAGACCTACGGATTTCATTGGATAAAAGACATGGTCGTTTCAACAACTCCCTGACTTAACTCCTGACCCGACATGGGTGCTTTAGACTTAATGAACGTAATAAAATCAGCAGAGGGGTGGGGAGGATACCATCCGCTTGAAACCTGGTGAACATCATGCTTAAGTCGAAATGAAACTGGTTAGCGAAATCCACATGGCCACCGCAATAAAGGGTGCTTTTTATAAGCTTTCGGATTATACTAATTAAAAAATACATAAAAATCAGAAAAATTTATGATATCCTTTTTTGGGTCGATAGAACGATCTGTATATACAACATGCCCAAAAAAAAATTAGGTTTCGTTTTAAGTTTTTATACTCTGTACCGTAGGTACATAGAGTATTATAAGTTTGTGCAAAAGTATGTAACATCCAGAAGGAAGCATCTCCGACCCCATAAAGTATATATATTCTTGATCAGCATCAACAGCCGAGTCGATATAGCCATGTCCGTCTGTCCGTATGAACGCACAGATCTCAGAGATGGTAAGAGATAGAGGTGTTTGACGTGTATGGGACATATGCTTCTTATGTCTGCAGGCAGATCAAGTTTATTTTCAATTTAGGCCACGCCCCCTCCCGCCCCCGCAATTTAGAAAAAACGTCATATCTCCCACAGTTTTGAAGATAGATGGCTTGTTCCTTCTGGACATATTTAGTTATTAGAATAACTTATCGATCCGCCAAAGGAATGAAGAAGATCGGATGAACGGTTTTCGAGTTATGATCAAAAGACAAAATTTCTTGGTACAGAGTATGTTATAGTCGGGCTTGACCGACTTTCTTTCTTGTTATACTCTGTACCGTAGGTACATAGAGTATTATAAGTTTGTGCAAAAGTATGTAACATCCAGAAGGAAGCATCTCCGACCCCATAAAGTATATATATTCTTGATCAGCATCAACAGCCGAGTCGATATAGCCATGTCCGTCTGTCCGTCTGTCCGTATGAACGCACAGATCTCAGAGATGGTAAGAGATAGAGGTTTGACGTGTATGGGACATATGCTTCTTATGTCTGCAGGCAGATCAAGTTTATTTTCAATTTTGGCCACGCCCCCTCCCGCCCCCGCAATTTAGAAGAAAACGTCATATCTCCCACAGTTTTGAAGATAGATGGCTTGTTCCTTCTGGACATATTTAGTTATTAGAATAACTTATCGATCCGCCAAAGGAATGAAGAAGATCGGATGAACGGTTTTCGAGTTATGATCAAAAGACAAAATTTCTTGGTACAGAGTATGTTATAGTCGGGCTTGACCGACTTTCTTTCTTGTTTTTAATTGTAAAGAGACTTTGAAATGGCGATCTTTCGTAAAGCTACATGAAACAACATGATCTACATTTGGCTTTGAGGTTCGGATCCGAAAACTTGAATACTCGAAAAACATGAGCAAAAAACAAAAGTAGTTTTGATTTTTTTGACGCATTGACACGAATGGCCCTCCAAAACCCACTATCGGGGATTGAAGTGTTCCCAAAACTTTTAGCTTGTAACATAACAAGAAAGTTTGCCAAATAAAGTTTACCAAAAAAACCAACAGCGTTCAAGTTTGACACCGAGCAAAAATGTGTTGTTCCCTTGAAACGGCAAACTTGATATAAAACTTAAAAAAACAAAAATAGTATGAAAGGCTCGTGGTAACTCAAAAAAGTAATGATGATGCAGTTCGATTCCAAGGCGCCGAAATAGGAGGGATCCGTCGAGTTTGGTCGTCTTATTTTTATTTTTTTTTTTAAATCACAGTTTTAAGCTCTTGAAAGACTTTAGACGCGAGGAAAACTGTAAGTCCCTCTCATCTTGGACGCACCCAACATACTTTTAGCAAGTGTAGGTCCACCAAAACCGCCCAGCACTCTCTGGTCTCCAGAACTGAAAGATCTCTAAATAAAAGACTAAGATTAAGATTGCTAACCAGCATCTGCATCTGCTCGCAGATATGTTAACAAAGGCACTCCGCAAGTAGGCGTTCTGCCTCCGCTACTATGGGTTGTAACAGATGACCAACTGATCCGGCTTATAGAGGCGGAGAGACACGTGGTGGCTTACACGGACGATATTGCCATTTTCAAATGTGGAATAAATTCACAGACGCTGTGTGACCTCATGCAGAACGCACTGACTACACTCGCTCAGTGGACAACATCTTGCGGCTTGGGCTTAAGCTCAGCAAGACGGAACTAGTGCTTTTCATCAGGATGAACAAGATCAGGATTTTGTCCCCCCAAAAATCAATGGAGTAAACCTTGAAATACTTGCCTTGCCAAATACTTGGTTGTCATTCTAGATGGGAAACTACTCTGAATTGACATTATTTACGAACGCAAAAAGGTCTGTTGTAAAAAGGTCATAGGTCGCAAATGGGTTTCTCCCCTTGCACAGTACACTGGCTTTACACAGCTGTGGTCTGCCCCAGGCTACTCTACAGAGCCCTAGTTTGGTGGACAGCGCTAGAGAAACAATCAGCCCTCAACAATTTAATAAGCTACAATGAAATGCTGAAATCTGTATAAGCGGCGCTCTCCGAACAACACCCACGGAAGCGCTAAATACTATTTTTCACTTCCTACCACTAGACCCTATTATCAAAGGAACTGGCTACATTCGGGACACTCCACCATACTTGTTAACCAAATGGGTATACCGTTATATACCGACTACTGTATACCACAAATGACGTTCGCCAAATTATACGAACTCTGCATTCCAAGCCGTCACGAGTGGGACAGCCTTCCCGACAGCAGAGCCTATGCCATCAACATCTATTCTGATGGCTCTATGCTCGACGAAAGAGTAAGAGGTGGAGTTTTCTCCTCCAACCTAAATTTGAACTAATCGTTCCACCTTCTTGATCACTGTAGCGTATATCAAGCGGAGGTGGTGGCCATCCAGGAAGCAGTCACCTACCTTTGTAGGAGAAGGAGAGGAAACGTCTTCATATACTCAGACAGTCAAGCCGCCCTTAAAGCCCTTAACTCATACACTAAAGGTCTATATCCAGATGTGAAGTAACGCGAAGTAAAGTAAAATTTTCATACAAAAATGATAGAAGTAAGGTAGAAATAAAATTTTACTTTAAAATTTACTTTTGGGGTGTATCGAGATGACAAGTACTGCTGAGTTATATGTGGAAGCTATGTTATTTACACAACAATTTAGCAGTGGATATTATATAACTTTGCTACTGCGGTGTATGTAGCTACAAATAATGTTAAGTTACATGCTTAAGAACCTTTTTTTACACAATTGTTCAGTTTTTTTTTTTGTTAGTGTTCAGTTTTTTTTTTGTTTTTTTTTTTTGTTAGTGTTCAGTGGATTTTATTTTACTTAACTCAACCGAGTTAATAATGTTTTGAACATTGTTACTTCATGTAGGAGGCTTTGCTATTGTTGGCAGAACAAAAAGAAAGAGACTAAAATATACAAAAAAACAAAAATGTCTGTCTCCAAGCGAACAAGTCGCCTTGGAAATTTTTCCTACCAGGAAAAAATAAAACTTATTGGATTGGTGAAAACAAAGACAGAAATATGGGACTTGGCGCATCCCAAACATGCTGACCAAAACAACATAAGCAAGGCATGGAAGGACGTTGCGTTGGCTTTAAAGCTTGGCGGGAGAGCTATCGCTGCCATATGCGAACTGCAAAATCGAAGCGGATGAAAACTGGCTCCAAAATTGAAAATAACTCGCGAAAAGTCTGTGACCTCATGTGAAAATTTTTATAAAATAGGGTAGGATTCTGGACCAAGTTTTCAAACTGCAAGAATAAATGGTGTTACGAAATAGACGTATAATTTAATTTGATTTCAAATGAAGACTTACATCTTGGCATATCGACCTTTATCTGCTCTTTCACGTAAATAGGGATTTACCCAATATCTTGGACGCCTCTTAGATACGATGTTCTCCTCCCGTTGCAATTGCAAGCCCAACAACCCAATAAGCAAGGCATTGTTGCTTCTAATGCATATTACTTTTCTTGAAAGGTTACATACATATTATCGTTCGTAAAATAGTGTACAAAATAAGTTGAACTTACTTGCGGTCTATTTTAGAATTATTAAACACAATTAAACACACTTATCAGAAAGCGATTGTGACCGTTCAACAAAATATTACTACAGAAATTCAAATATAACAAATTCCCTAGCTTAGATTATCTAGTCACTTTTCACTTACGTTCCACACTAAAGTAAAAAGTAGTAAAGTAAGCTAAAGTAATTACTTCACAACTGGATACAGGCCTTAACAACACAAAAACGCATACTGAATGCTGCTCATCTCTAAATGAGATCGCGCGAGACTTTAGTTTTCACCTTATATGGGTGTCTGGACATTGCAACATAGAAGAAATCGAGTCTGCGGACAAACTGGCCAGAATAGGTACCACCATCGAGCTCCTTTTAGGAAAGATGGACTATGGCAACATTTAAGCTCAACACAGGTTAACTTTCATAAGAGCCAGATCGCTTCGGCGGAACTCCTTTTAACCTTGGAGGAGCAGCGGGAAACAAGGTCTCCGGGCTAAAGTCACAAAACTACAACACCTTCTACCCCACCGCAGTAAGTAGAGCAAGGACGGCCACTCTACTAACGTATTGCCTCACTGTTGTGGCCATGGTGGGTGGCGGGTACGAGCCAATATTTATGGCTTCCTTATGGCGCATGAGCGAGAGGCACCACCGGCTGAACTTGGAAGATTGACGGCGGAGGTAAGCAACCCCTCGTCATCGGAACGGATTCCAACTAACAGGTGTGTGCCGCAGCCCGGACATCAATGACAGAGGTTAGTCTCTCTTACATTTTATCATATAAACCAGTCTAAATGCAGAAACCGAACACTGACTGGGTGAAGTACCTTAAGACAGTGGAATCAAAATTGCCGACGCCAACACCAATTTGCTCGGTGGGAGACATTGGAAGTCCGTGAAGACGCTCACTGTCAATTTCATCGAAGCATACAAAACGTCGTGTAAGCTTGGAGTTACAAAAAGGAGAGCCACATCACCCTGGTGGATCCCAGAACTAAAAGAGCAGAGGAAGGACGTTTAAGAATGATTCAGACTCGCCAAACAAGCGGATGAAGTGATCATCTGGGAGAAGTACAATATACGACTTCGCTTCTTCAAAGCAGCCACCTATGCAGACTCAACTAAAAAAACAGACGAAAGTCACTGGACAGAAAGCTGCAAGGAAGCTACATGCGCTCTCCTGGATACGCACTTCCCGGGCTGCACTATAGTCACCAAGCCAGACACGTTTCAGGACCTAAACACTCAACAAACTAACATCCCAACCAACTTAGTCACTCCAGGAAAAATCCGATGGGCGATCGACTCGTTCACGAGCTACAAGTCCTCCGGACTGGATGGCATAATTCCCGCCATGCCCAAAAGGGACCACAGGTGTAGTAATACCAAGGCTACAGTCCATTTTTAAAGCTTGCCTGGGGTGGGGTTATGTACCTGTGGCCTGGAGGACAGCACGTGTTGTGTTCCTACCCAAAGTGGGGAAATACAGTGACCTGCAGCCAAATGACTACAATGCCAGTAGCCTCACTTCATTCCTGCTTAAATCAATGTAACAACTACCAGACCTCCACATAAAATAGGGCGTAAACCTGACCTTGGAGAACAACCACCAATACGCGAAAGGGAAGTCGGTGGAAACAACGCTACATCGAGAAAGCAATATACCATATAGAGTATGCCTTGGGAGCATTCCTCGGTATATCTGGTGCATTCAACAACGTCTCCACGGAGGCGATAATGCGCAGCCTAAGAGCTGTATCAATACATAAGGCTTTGGACTCGTGGATATACAACCTGCTGAACTGCAGAAGAGTACAAGCCGAGTGGGGTATCACAACCTTGACAAAGGAGGCACACGGCGGCACGCCTCAAGGCGGAGCACTGTGGAACCTTGTGGTTAACGAACTAGTATCGAAATTCTGCAGGAAAGCACCCAAGATAACCGCATATGCCGACGACATAAGCATAATTATCATGAGAGAATGTCCATCGACTCTCAGCTCAATCAAGGACTCTACACTTAAAGAGATACTAAAATGGGCCACAGAAGCCGGACTTAATATCAATGCGGAGAAGACGGACCTCGTTCTCTTTACCATTTAATGAAAAATACAAACGCCAAAGAATAACGTTAAATACCTTGGCGTAGTAATCGACAGTAAGCTGTCATGGAAGCCGATTCTGGAAGAAAGAATGAAAAAGGCAACCAATGTACTATATGAATCCCAGAAGATGCTGAGTAGCACATAAGGCCTATCACCCAGTCTAATGCACTGGCTCTTCATTTCAGTGATACGACCGATACTGCTACACGGTATACAGGTCTGGTGGTAAGCCACGGAGAAATCTACATACCTAAACCTGATGTAGAGGACCCAGCGACATGCACTGGTCTGTACGCTGAGCGCTGAGGTCCACTCCAACCAAGGTATTAGAAAACATCTAAGGTGTCACCCCCTGGACATCCAAGCACGCCTTCTGGTTCAAAAGACTGCTCGAAGTCTATGTACGGCAGGCACCATGGCGCTACAAAGCTATGGACACAGCATAGTTGGTAGAGAGATCAATAGTAGCACGGACTACATTATCCCAAAAACCAACTTACTATGCACATCAACACTATTGAGACCAGAAGACTGGCGTACAGGACTGGCCCTAGAAGCAACGCACTTCTTTACAGACGGCTCAAAGATGGATCTAGGAGTCGGAGCCGCCGTATACTGTGCAGAGCCAGAAATAAAGCTCTCATTCAAACTGCCAAACCACTGCACCATATTCCAGGCGAAAGTCTTCGCAATAAGGAAAGCCGCGGAGTCGGCGGAAATTCACGCTCCATACAACCAAATAAATATCTACGTGGACAGAAAAGCGGCAATTCAAGGACACTCCATCAACTCCAAAAATGTCCCGTCGAGCAGGGAAGCACTAGATTCCCTCAGCATCTCCAGAAAGGTGCAAATTTACTGGATTCCCAGCCACCGGGACATCGATGGAATCGAGATGGCAGACAGTCTTGCAAAAGCCGGAGTCGTACTCGGCCAAGAAGAAACACTTAACATACCTATCTCCATACAGACGCTTAACAGCAACATGCAGGAGATAGCAGAAAAAGAAGCAGAGGTAAGGTGAGAAAACACCAGCGGTTTCAGAATCTCTAAAAGTGCAAGACAAGAGACAAAAAACTTACGCACTATCTGCTACAGCTCCAGAGAAGAGACTGTAGACTGCTCATTGGCATACTAACGGGACACTGCCTAGCAGCCGCTCATGAGATAAAGCTAGGCACAACGAAAGAGGACACCTGCAGGAAATGCATGGAACCTGGAGAAGCAGAAATTCTATAACTCCTCATTTGCAGCAGCTCAGCAATTGCCACGATACAATTAAAACTTCTTCACACCCCACGGTTCGCTTCCTTGAAAAAAGCGGCCAAGAGGCCCCTTAAACAATTATTGGCATTCGCCAAAACGTCAATGATCCTCCTGGATTTGTAAGTCAAACGTAGTTAAATAATCACACGGCCTCATTAAGGACCTTAAGGTCTATGTGTGACCCCATCTGGGGTCAACCGCAACTACCTAACCTAATACTTAACGGTAGTGTCTCCGGGAACCGGGATGGTGTGGAATGTTTAGGGGGTGAGCTAACATGAGCTAGCAAACAACATCAAAATAGAGGTTTGCTAACTTCGGCTCCCCCGAAGGCTACATAAACCCTTGCAGTTCAAATGTTTTTAAAATAAGGTTTAAACGGAATATTTTTACAAAATTTCATTTTCATTTAAAAAAATTCTTTTCGCGTGATTTACAAAGCTGATCAATAGATCTACTTAGATCATTTGGTTGGCCTGTTTGTGCATGGCAGCTATATATCACGAATGAGAGTCGATTATAAAGACCGATAACACTGATTATTTTATTTTTGACCAGAGCCAGTCGTAGATAGTATAGCCAGAGTTAGACAAGCTTTAAATTGAATGTTATGACTGCGTTAAGGGATACTCGGTGTACAACACCAGACTTGACCGACATTCTTATTTGCTTTAACCATAAATATTTCTAACCTACTATTAAAAATAAGACAACATTAAAATAAGATGTGAAAAAACGATTTGCAAAAATCAATATTTCATCCGATTGACGATAACGAAAATTTCACAATTTCAGACTAATATTCTTTCGAAAATTCAGCCACATGGGTGGAATATTGGTGTTGGGTTATATAGAAGTTTAGTTCAGAGCGATTAACTCCAAACGAATTTTCGGAGCTAAATTCAAAAAAAGTACGGAACACGTCACAGTAAAATCTTTAAAAATCTACCCACAAAGTTCAATAATCAGCTCCATGCTCATTTTAAAAGCATCACATTTATCAAGAAAGAAAGTCGTTCAAGCCCGAATAAAACATACTCTGCACCAACGAAAATATTCGCTCAGCATATACATTTATGCTGTAGTAGCAGGTGAAAGCAGCGCTGCAGCTGAGAAAAGTCTTTTGAATTCTTCCCTATTCCTTTGGCAGATCGATAAATTATGTTGAGAAGTTAGTGTGTCAAGAAGGTACGAACCATCTATCTTTAAAACGGTGGGAGATAAAATTTTTTTTCCAAATTGCGGTGCCGGAAAATTTAATCCAAAAATTAAAATAAACTTGATCTGCCTGCAAGTATAAGAAGTTTTTGTCCAATACACGTCAAACCTCTATCTCTTACCATCGTTTGAGATCTGTGCGTTTATACGGACAGACAGACGGGCATGGAAACATAGTCTCGGCTGTTGATGCTGATCAAGAATATACAAACTTTATGGGGTCACAGATGCTTCCTTCTGGCTGTTACATGCTTTTGTACAAACTTAATATACTCTTTGTAACTCTGCTACATGGTAACTTTTTATACCATCATGATAAATAAATAACAAATTTATGTAAAATCGAGCGAAGACGCGGGTAAATATAAGCTAGTAATATATATGTGACTACCGTAACTCTTTCGCAGTCCGTTTGTACACCTCTTCTGCTGGAGCTTGTCCTAATCCAGTGCAGCCGCTGGTGTTTTATGCGCTTGACAAGATCAGTGTCCCCATACAGCTCGTACAGTTCTTGATTCTTTTGGACGCTGAACTTGCCGCCAACTTTTAGAGGTCCATAAACACTCCAAATATCTTTTCTCTCGATCACGCCGATTGCATCCGCTGCTGTTAATGTCCATGCTTCTGCGCTGTATTGACGGACTGGAATGATAAGCCACTTGTATGGCGCAATTTTCGTTTTTAGAGAGAGGGCTCTGCTCTTGAGCTGCCTACTGAGCCTTAGTATCATCGGTTTGCAAGAGTAATTCTTCTTCATTCATTTACCGCTAAGCCCGTGAGTTTTGACTGCTTTTCAATTTCTGACAACGCCTTGCTTACCGCTCTGAGACGTTCTTTCCTATTTTGACGGAGCTTTGTGTGCTTCTTAACGTCATCATGCAAAGTCGAATTTACTTTGCTAGTGTAACAAAAGTAGACAGAGCTTCAAAGAATTTTTGGACTCATCAGAGTGTCAAATGCGGCTTTATAGTCAACAAAAAGGTGGTGGGTCTCGATCTTTATCATATGGGTTTTCTCCAGAATTTATCGAAATGGGAATATATAGTCGATGGTGGATTTGCCAGGTCTGAAGCCACACTGATAAAGTCCAATCAGTTCGCTCATTCTCAGTTTTAGACGATCATATAGGATGCGTGACAGAACCTTATACATATGCAATGTATTTGAAAAGACACCTTGAGTGAGCACTGATTTAAGTTTTGAATAGTACTAGCTTCGTTTTTGCGAGCGATCTTTCTTTTATTCAAATTTTGTGTGTTTAAATCTAACTTATCTATGCGTTGGGCTGATGAAAGGGGTACAAGCGTTCACAGTCAGGCATCTTAATTTGGTCTGGTGGAAGTGGTACTTGCGATCGCGCCCACGCATCTCAAGTGGTTCCCACCGGAAAGGACTCTGCACTTGTGGTGTCATGTGCTTCGGATCTTCGTCAATTGTCGCAATTTATATTTAGTCTACCACCACACACATTGACATGTTTTTTGATTAGGTCGTCTTCATGCGCCTATTAGAATCAGGGTCGAATCTCATGGTTAATTTAAAACACAATGGGTAGGAGACTGATCCCGCGGTAGTTGGCGCAAACAGGGTCTCCTTTTTTGAATATTGGGCAACGTACACTTAGATTTCAATCTTCGGACATGATCTCTTCGTACCAAATTCTGTGTAGAAGTAGATGCATGCATCCATCCAATTCCTTTCAGTCAGATTTGAGCAATTCAGAGGCCAAATTATCAGAGCCAGCTGATTTCTTATTGTTTATCCTTTTTTGGCTAACCTGACTTCATTATATATGAATCGATAGGTGGTATCGCTACTTCTTCAGAGGTGGCATTGTGGTCGTCATCACCTCTCAACAGGCTGGAGAAATAGTTGCTAGGGATCTGTCTAGATCCACTCGCGGATCAGTGAGCAGATTTCCGGGATAGTCCATGCACTCTGGGTTTAAATCCTTCGGTTATTTGCCTAATCTTTGGTAAAACTTTCGAATTTCACTCATGCCGAAAAGCACTTCGACTTCCTTTTCTACTCATTCTTCTTCCTTCCGAAAAGTCGTTTCTAATTTTCTCCCGTTATCGCTCTTTAACAGCCCGCATTGCTCCCGACTAGAGATTTCTAGTGTCTTTCTCTGCACTCGTCATAGCTTGACTGTCTATCTCATAAACGGATGGGCGTATAAAACATTTTGCAAAACGAAATTTGAGTCAAATTTATACAATTTAATAATTTACTAATAATACACGTTATCGTCGAGCTGACTTTGGTGTTTCAGTCAGTAAATATAAGTATTTCTTTTGCATTACTGTTTTCTCTGAGCCCTGAAGACGGATTCCGAGGAAAACAGAAATCCCAAGATATATTGCAGTTCAATTGTTAGCGTTTCAAAATCGAAACGTGTTTAAGTTTATTTCGTTAAAAAAAAAACTTATGTAAACATTTTGAAATTAACAAGTAACACTGTCGGTCAAGCCCGACTAAAACATACTCCATACTGACGATTTTGATGCTACAGTAGCAGCGCTGATGGATTAAAACAGTTAAAAATTAACTTGATATGCCTGCAAATATAAAAAGTATTTCTCCCATACAAGTCGAACCTCTATCTCCTACCATCTCGGAGATCTGTGCGTTCATACGGACAGAAAGACAAATATGGCTATAACGAGTCCGCTGTTGATGCTGATTAAGAATATATAAATGTTACGGGGTCGGAAATGCTTTCTTCTGGCTGTTACATACTTTTGCACAATCTTAATATACTCTAATTTCTTCTGGTACAGAGTGTAACAATATACGAAACCAGCGACAATTAATTAATCTTATATATATAGCTTCGACCTTGTGCCATTGAGACCGCGTTAAGCGCGGTTTTTTTATTCACGATTGCTGCAGTTCAAAACTAGTGACGTAAGTGAGCCTAAACGTGATCCTACTAAATGTGAGTATTTGAGGTGGCAAAGAAATTTAAATAACCCGCTGCAGTTGTCTGGTGTCTGCAAACTAGCAGGTCTCTTCATTTAAAATTTAAATGTATTGTTAATTATAATATATGTATTATGGAAAAACTTACTGAACTCATTACTGATGGCTTGCGACATGGCTTCGCTTAACAGATTATATGAACTTCTATGCAGATGTTGCTCTAGATGAGTCGAATGACCACCACTTCCTGTATGAGTCGCAGCATGTACTGGCACAGACGGGGATGGTGAAGTCGCCACTTTCGCAGACGTGGAAGAGTCGTGCTGATTTTGTGAGCCAGCATGTTGTGCTTGTTGTGGTGGTATATGCAGAGATGAATCTCCATCTGTGTCCGGCTTTTGTTGATTTTGCTGATATGTATTGTAACGATTTAAGGCCGAGGGTGTGTCATCAATAAAAGTGTTAGCGCCAACATTTTGCATTACGCTGCATAAAATAAGGAGAGCATAGTTCCATACAGCCCTCTTCGTCATTTCGATTGAAATTTATAGAGCGTAAATATAGTTCTTGTAATGGAAAGTGATTATGCCTTAGAACTCCTGCGAGCGGGTCCGCTTGCTTTTTGTTTGGTTGTATGAATTCTGGTAATCACATTTGAAAATTACTAGTCTTCTGTTTCCGGTGATTCTGCAAGTACATCAAAAAAGAAAATAGCATTAACCTAAGATTGACATGATTCGAAGGAAAACTGATGTGCTTATTCATTTTTTGTCAATTCTTCCTTTTAAAATGAAGAACTTTAAAATTCAAATAATGATTCCTAACAGATATAACACGGCTTGCTACGTTACTTTAAGGATCAGGTGAGAATGCAAATAAATACTGTATAAATTAAGATAAATTTATTTTAATATTTTCGGAGTAAAATGTATGAGGACGGTTTAAGATTTTTGTCATTTGCCCTGCCGCTGATTTTTGACAGCAGCTCAAGTCAAAGCTGCTGATGTCGGTCAGTAGCGCAAGTAGGCGGCTGCGACGTTGCTACAAAAGTTGCTCGCCACTATGTTTTACTTTTGGGTTTTGCATGCAACAACAAATAAAAAATGACGCCAACAACAATGACGTGCCAAGAGCTCGAGAGTGAGTGCGAGTGTGAGAGCAAACGGCACACATACACACAAATATAGTATGTGAAAGAATGTGCGTAAATCAAAATAAAAACAGTCGCAAACATCTGTTACGACGGCGTTGTTACCGATAGCATAGATATTAATAGCATGGATATTAAAAAATATCCATCGGATGATTTCCCGTATCCTTTGGGACTGGATACTGCCAAATTTGGTAGAAATCGGACTTCTATATAGTATAGCTGTCATACAAAAGTAGAGTCAGAAAAGTAGTCTTATTGGGAAAAACTGGTTTGTTTTCAGGGGAATGTCCTTCAAATTAGTTAGATAACGTGCTGTAAAGGTATACGAACTTCGGCCGAGCCGAAGTTAACTTTCCTCTATTTTTTAATATCCTTTTCTGTAGGTTGAGTAATGGCTGAAACTTGATATATGTGGACGTTGACTCTAAAATGACAGGATAGGTGAGTAGGGCCAGCGACCTAACTCTCTGAGCAAACGCTAGCTACCGAAACTCAACCCAGCCTCAGACGACGACCTTTAAATATCGCTAGGAATGTCAACTGGACAGCAACAACAGCAACTCAAGATACATGCATCTTAAAGCCGAATTCCGCTAATATATGATGGACATTCTTAGGGTAAGCGAAACCCCATGGACAGGCAGGGCAGGCAGGCAGTATGTTTCCCCCAATGGAAAATCAAAGATGATCTACGCCGGAAAAAATATTGAACAAAATCGTGAATAGGATTGATGATGAGCAGAGTGCAGCTCACAAAAGTATGTTTGCTTGTGAGCCAGTGTCTGGGCGGATAATATACGGCAGCTACAGAAGCAAAGTGAGGAGCATCAGCATCCTGTTAGCATACGCTGTAACAGAACTTCTGCTACCGACATGGGGCTTACAAGAAAATCCCCCCTGGAGATATCATAATTGTTTTGGAAGACTTTACCGCAAAATCGGAAAGTTGCAACAACAGCCTATGTCATATAATGGGAAACGCCGGAGTCGGCCATCGCAACGAATACGGAGTCCGCTTTGCGTATTTCTGCTCATTGAACCAACTGGTAATTAGCGAAATAAAACCGCAAATGTCCTGAGTTTTTGACCTTCGATGACGGGGACGTGTGGGACAAAAGAGGAGCCATCATCTAATGGCAGCGGTCATCCATCTTAGAACGGCAGCGATTGCAAATCCTGAAAGCGGGAGACCTAAGGCAAATTATTACATCGAATGACTGAAGCAAACGGCGGTTAAGGCCAGCTTTAAGGAAACGCTAAGTCAGAAGGCTGGATAAGTCGTGTTGAATGATGTCGCTTTAGCTGCCGGTAAATGGATCGAATTCAAGAAAAATTACTTAGATGTTGCCTGATAAGGCAACTAGCGAAAATTACAATTACACAACGACTAACGCCTCTGAAGTAAGAATACCGTGCAAAGATTCGTGAAATCTTGCTGAATATGCAGCCTCCAACGGACTTGAAAACGGTGTACAAGGAGACCAAAGAAATAACCGGTAATTAAAGACGAGTGCCCAGGCAGAAGTCTTCGCAATAAAGAAAACAGCAGAGTTGGCGGAAATTCACGCTCCATACAACCAAATAAATATCTACGTGGACAGCGAAGCGGCAATCAAGGCAACGCAGAGACACTCCATTAACTCCAGAAATGTCCTGGCGAGCAGGGAAGCACTAGATTCCCTTAGCATCTCCAGAAAGCTGCAAGCCTATTGGATTCCCATCCACCGGGGTATCGATGGAAACGAGATGGCAGACAGTCTTCCAAAAGCCGGAGTCGTACTAGGCCAAGAAGAAACACTAAACATACCTATATCCATACAGACGCTAAACAGCAAGATGAAGGGGAAAGCAGAGAAAGAAGCAGAGGTAAGGTGGGAGAACAAAACCGGATGCAGAATCTCTAAAATTATGTGCAAGACAAGAGACAAAAAACACACACTCTCTGCTACAGTTCCAAAGAAGAGACTGTAGAATGCTCATTGGCATACTAACGGGACACTGCCTAGCAGCCGCTCATGCAATAAAACTAGGCATAGGACAGAGGACACCTGCTGGAAATGAATGGAACCTGGAGAAGCAGAAACTCTAGAGCACCTTATTTGCAGCTGCTCTGCAACGATAAAATTAAAACACCCCACGGTTCACTTTTTTGGAAAAAGCGGACAAGAGGCCCCCAAAGCAATTATTGGCATTAGCCAAATCGTCAAAAATCTTCCTGGATTTCTAGACAAACGTACCCAAATAATCAAGTCTAGGTGTGACCCCATCTGGGGTCAGCCGGAACTACCTAACATAACCTAAAAGACGAATACGGAGCTCCCAATTAAGGACACAGATGGTAAATACCTTCCGACTTAAAAGGACTAATTGAACTTCGATTTATTTTCCTACAAATTCTATAGAACTACATCACACAAGCTTGCAAAACCAGCCCACGGAACCGAAACCAAACGCGAACAAAACCACACTGAGCGCCTATTGCCCCATATAGCTTAACCCGTGCTTGTCAAATCTCCTTGACAAAATTGTATCCAATTGACTGTGGTGGTTTATCATAAGCGATAAACTAATCCATATTAGTTAAACAGGATTTAAGAAGGGGGATTCGCCTAAAGACGGTCCATTACTTGTAGGCCATTTAATAGCCAAAACCATCTCCAGAATAACCCACATTTTGATAATTTCATTAGACTTCGCAAAAGCCTTTGATAGAATGGGAATTCACTCTATACTAGACCAGCTAGCAAAATTAAAACGACTAATAATAAAATATGTTATAAACTTCATGTCAAATAGAAAAAAAAAAACAATAGTCGGTCCAGCACGACTATGGCATACTCTGTACTAGAGGTGGGCGCGGGCCTACTTTTTGAGGCCCGGGCCCGCACGAACAGGAAGGCTGTTGTAAGTGGCCCGGCACGACTTTTTTTCATAGAGGCCCGGCCCGTCCCGAAGTTAATAAATATAAATATACTTGGAAAAGTTATGGCCATTTCACTAGTATTTTTTTTATGATTTTTTAAAATTAGGCGCAGTTAGGACTTCTATATAGAAACCACCATTGTAATACATAAGTAAATAAATAACATTATGTTTGTATATTAATAGAAGTGTATTTTAATTAACAAAGTTCGATAGAGCTATCGAAAAACATTTTTAATGCGATAAAGGACCGTTCTACAAGCTTTAAATATATGCCTGGGAGCTTTGCGATTCTTAAAGCTTTTTGATGTGTTATTATTCACATAAATACTTTTTCGGGCTTTTTCGTGCCTTACCGGGCCGGGCCTTTGCTGTAAGGCCCGAGCCCGCACGAAATGCTATTTTGAAGCCCGGGCCCGCTCCGGGACTGTGCAAGCCCGCGGGCCACGAGAAAAGCCCGGCCCGCGCCCACCTCTATTCTGTACCAACGAAATTATACACTCGGCAAAAATGTAGATGCTGCAGCAGCAGCTGAAAGCACTTTCCTCATAAACGTCACAAAATCAATCATAACCTCAACAGCAGCAGACTACGCCCTTCCTATTTACGGCTTTTGCCGTTTTAAACATAATTAAAACACACAATCCTCCAAAAACTCAATGCAAATCAACAATTGACCGAGCCATCGAATTCTGTTTGCAAAACAACATACCTACTCCTCCTTGCCTTACAATCACAGCTAACCAAGTCTAAACTCTAAAGCAAACCTCAATAGATACATCTCTTCGGCACTCGAGTAAAAGAAACAAACCCTCTGAAATATAAAGCGCAAGATTCATAGAAGGAAGGACGGAAACCACAACCACACCTTTTGTACATACAGACGGATCACAATCCAACGAATTTACAACCCTTTCCATTAAAACGGAACAGGAACCTTGAATTTCCCCTCACTACTTCTCTGTTTTTCCTCTGAAATCGTCGCAATCATCGAAGCTCTACAGATTCTAAAAAATAGAAGAGGGAAATATTGAATCTGCTCAGATTCCCTCTCCGCTATAGACGCAAGAAGCAACACCAACAACACCGAACATAATACATTCCCAGCAGGTCACATCCTTACTAAATCACCCCCCGAATTCAAACAAATATGGGTACCTGAACATACAGTCATAATAGGAAACGAACTAGCTAATACGACGGCTTTAACCGCAGCCAATCCACCGATCACTGCAAAAAAAACATAAGCATTCAAGACATGAAAAAATTCATAACCAACTTTACCAAACCCAAACTTAATCCAACTTAATCCAAACATCCAACTGGTACCAAAACATAAATCCAAATAAACTCAACACCTACATCTTATTTAAAAGAAGTCAGCAGAAAATTTTCTGAATGGACCAAATTAAAATAGCCCGACTTAGACTTTGGCTGAACTGAGCAAGCGAAGGCCGAGACCCCTGCCAGCAAAAGGCCACACCAAAGACCGGAACAGAAACAACCCCTCCCCAAAAAGAACAGTCAGCCCAAGGAGTCAGCTAGCGACTTAGGAAAACGGCATCTCACCGTAGCTCTCATCGACAAAAGCGACCCTAACGGAAAGATGACGCCCGAACAGTGGAAGCAAGTGGAGGAGAAGCTGTTTGAGAATATTTTTAAAAGGATGGAGGTTTGACGGAGCAGGCTGGCTGTATGGAGTCAAAATTCTAAAATGTAAGGACGACCTCACACTTAAGTGGGGCACAATCATCGTTGCAGACATGGGAAGCCTGAGGGAGAGTGCCCAGCTAGAGGTTATGGACGTTCTGTCCATATTCCGTTTCTGTCTTTATTCCGTTCGTTCCGAAAGCAAATGTACTCTTTCCACGGGTCATACCAAAGAAGCAGGTGCTGAAACTCCTACGGTGGCAAAATCCTGATGTGCCAACTGAAGACTGGTAGGTACTTCATGTTGCTAGGCCCGACAAAAACGTCTTCCAGATCAACAAGGAGGCCGAGGATTTGCTCTACCAGTCATGCTGGTGAAGGTCCTCCAGGTCGACTTGTATAAGAGCAAGATCGCTTCAGCGGAGCTCCTTTTAACCTTGGAGGAAGGGCACGCCGATGTGGCTTTAGTTCAGGAACCTTAAATAGCTGCGGGAAACAAGGTCTCCGGGCTAAAGTCACAAAACTACAACACCTTCTACCCCACCGCTGTAAGTAGAGCAAGGACGGCCACTCTAGTAAGAAAAGGCATATATGCTTATCTAATGACTAATTACAGAACGTATTGCCTCACTGTTGTTGCCATGGTGGGTGGCAGGGACGAGCCAATATTTATGGCGTCCTTATGGCGCATGAGCGAGAGGCACCACCGGCTGAGCTCGGAAGATTGACGGCGGAGGTAAGCAACAAGAAGCAACCCCTCGTAATCGTAACGGATTCCAACGCACACCATACTGCGTGGAGCAGCCCGGACTTCAATGACAGAGGTGATTCTCTTACATTTTATTATACAAACTAGTCAAAGAGTAGAAAACGTTGGCGACGTACCCACATGTGTGGGACCAACTTCGGCCAACGACCTAGACTTAACCATGACATTAGGGAACAGTACTCAGGCGTCAGAATGGAGAGTTCTTGATTAACCCTCCTCCTAACACAAGACGCTCATTGTTAATCTCATCGAAGCATACAACCTCGTGTAAGCTCAGAGTTACAAATCGGAGTTTACTTATCTAAAATAAGCGATATTAAATATTAACAAATAGTGTAAGAATTGTAGAAAATGAATTTGATGTCGGAAAAACTTGAATTTTTCACATGTTTTTGATTCCACTTTAAGGTAATATTAAAAAAATTTCGTGACCAGACACCCAAAAGAAAAAACAGAATGAATAATTTAAGTACGAACGATCTTGAAAAAAAAAATATTCGTTCTTGAATTTTCAAGAATTTTGCTCTTGAAATCGAGCAAAATTCATTCTCAGTTTGGTGTTTTTAGGCGAGGGGTGTAAGGTCAATAAACAGAGAGGAGAGCAAGCACATTTGAGAGTACAGAATTTCGTTTTATGTGTGAGGGGTGTACGGGGAAACTACCAAGCGGAGAGCGCCATCATTTTTGCACTAATGTTGCTTTAAAATTCGCAAGCAGTTATGGCGTTACTGGCATGGAAAGTCAGCTAATGTACCGATTTTTATTCCTTTTCTGTTGCTCTAACAGTACAAAACCATTTTGAAAAGTCATGTCACATTGAGTGTGAAATATGCTTCCACTGTTCGCGTACACCAGAAGGGAAAGGTGGGATTTTCCTGAGCAAAGGGCTGAGTAATAATACCTTAAAGTGGTAATGTAAACAAGTTCCTCCGGATCCTCCATTTTCTACAATTCTTACAATATTTGTCAATATTTCATATTGCATACCTTAGATAAGGAAAGTATATATACATACATTTGTCCTTAGACGTTTGGCACGAAGGATATCTAAAAGTGATTGTTATATTTAAATTTTATAACAATTTGTAATACATTTTTTATGAAAATTTAAATGAATCGATTTTTAATACTTTAAGAAAAAAAGTTATCAAAAAAATGTTTTTAAAAAAAATTTTATTCTAAATTTGAACACTCTTTGGGGAAAAATTTCAAATAAAATTGATCGCTTCAATCAATTATTTCATAATTATGAAGTTTGGTACACTCTTCTTCATCAGGAAAATAGTTTTTTGTAGTAATTTTTGTTTTCCATAATTGTCATTTTCGGTCCCTGATTTAATTATATAGATCGATCTAACGACTCAAATAATGATTTTAAAACTGTTCAAACCAATTATTTTTTTTTTTTTTTCAAATCCGAAAGCTGCAAGATAATAACTCTATAGAAGAAGCATGAGACCAAAAAAAAATAATGGTACTTAAAAACATTATTTTTGATCATATTTTCATAGGGAAACAGTTAAGTTTAACTAGTATAGGAGATTATACAATTATTATAGCCCGTATGTATATGCTTTAGCATATTTGGCATTTATAGAATATACTTATTGAAATTAGAATAAAAAGAATATGTGTATTAGAGCCCTGCATGAGTGGAATCAAAGTGCCCTTTGATTCATGTTTAAAAAAAAAGGTTCAAGTAAATCAAGTCTGAAAATATTTTGATTCGAGTTAGTCAGCTCAAATTTATAATGACTCCAAACAGATCAAGCTCCAAACAGATCAAGCTCCAAATAGATCAAGCTCCAAATAGATCAAGCTCCAATCTGTCCAATCATTAGATCATATCAAGTCAAAAATTTAGTCAACACAAAAAAATGTTGTTACCATATTTCCCAACTGCGCAATTCGCTATACTTCGCTACATCCTCGAAGAACGCTGCTTCATGGTCGAGCTTAGATACGAGTTAAATATATATGCGTCCAAGGAAGTTTAATTGGCCAAGTTATGTAGAAACTGCACACCGCCGACTTGCTGGTTTCAGACCCCTAAAACACCTCCACTTATGCTCCTGATACAGCCTTCTTGGCTTCCAGTCGATGCGTAACTACCCCATACCTAACTCCCCCATGTATAAAAACCTTGACAGCAGATATAAAGAACACTGCAGCACTTTCTGCAGCCAAAAAAGTTTGCGACCTTCCCTTACTTCTTCCGCGCTTTTGGCAAATCTTGAGTTCTCCTGAAATAAACTACCTTTTGATGCTTTCTGAGATTGTCTCTGAAGACTCGGTGGAATTCGATGAGGACTATTTTTGAATTAAGGAAAACATTGAATTAGTAGAGTTATCTGTGGGGTCCAACCATTTTTTCGGCAATCGACTAATCGTTTAAACGTGCTATAAATTAAACCACCATTTAATGTAGTAAGTTATAGATTGGTTTAAGTCCAGTGCAGTCTCATTATTCAAAATATTGCTCCATTTCTTATTTATGCTTTTTATACTCTGTACCTTGGGTACATAGAGTATATTAAGTTTTTGCAAAAGTATGTAACAGCCAGAAGGAAGCATCTGCGACCCCATAAAGTATATATATTCTTGATCAGCATCAACAGCTGAGTCATGTCTGTCTGTCCGTATGAACGCACAGATCTCAGAGATGGTAAGAGATAGAGGTTTGACATGTATGGGACATATGCTTCTCACTCCCCCGCTATTTGGAAAAAACGTCATATCTCCCACAGTTTTAAAGATAGACGGATTGTTCCTTCTGGACGTATTTGGTAATCAGGTAACTTATCATTCCGCCAAAGGAATGGTGAAGATCTAATAAACGGTTTTCGAGTTATGATCAAAAGACTTTTCGCTGCTGCAGCGCTGTAGCACCGCTGCTTTCAGCTGCTACTGCAGCATCAAAGTTTATGCTGAGCGTATAATTTCGTTGGTACAGAGTATCTTATAGTCAGGCTTGACCGACTTTCTTTCTTATTAATAGTTCTTGATTTTGCAATAAAATTAAAATTTTTAATAAAAACAAGTCCAGAAACTTATGACATTAAGGCTCTGAGCTGTTCATATTGACATTGAACCCTATGAGCTATTTGAGTTGAGCATGAGCTGAGCTGAGCTGAACTATTTCAAACAGATCATATAGCTCATGCCTCATGTCATGAGCTATAGCTCATGCCTCATGTCATGAGCTATAATTCAATGAGTCAATAATTTTGTGAACTATGACTAGAAATTCATAGATAGATCAAATCAGTAAGTAAGTCAAGGGGAACTTTGATTCATCTCATGCAGGGCTCTAATGTGTATATTGTTTTTTTGGTTTCTAGAATGAGTCATTTTTCTTAGCTGAACTTATTGGTATTGTGGTGTATTACCCAGGCAGAATCCCAGAAAAATCAAACATTAAAATTGGAAACATTTTTTTTTACATCTTATTTTATTCTATATAAACGAAACTTAACCGAAAGCTTTGGCATTATCACATAAACAGACTACAGATATTTTTTGTTTTGTTTGGTTTACTTACTTTGCAGCTCCTAACTGCTTATAGTGTTGGTTGCAAGGAGAAGCGGCAATTTATGAATTGGTTCTCGATTTGTATTGCAAATTTCACAAATATTTAAAGTATTTAAGCATGCCGAAGACAATTAAAAATATTGATCTGCAGAAATGGGTCTTGGAGTTAAAAGATGGAAATTTAAAAATAAACGGAGATAGTATTCTCCGCCTCGCTTGCAAAGTTAAAGTTAGTATATATCAAGATTGTTTAAGATTACCCTTTTACTTCCAAATGCATTTTATTAGATAAACTGCGGAAAAATCGATTGTTGTGCAGCACGTAAGAACTAAAACGAAAAATTCTTTACAAGAAGCTAGTGAGTCTGAAAACAATTTTAATTATGAATTGTGCCAAGCTATGCTAACAGTTAACCTGCCGTGGACCAGTGTGAACAACCAAACGCTTAAAAACTTTTTAGAAAAATATTCGAACCTAGCAATTCCAGACGAATCGACACTACGAAAAAAAATTTGGAAGAATGTTACAATAATGCGGTTGATAAAATTCGTAAGGATATCGGAGAGAGCTACGTGAGGATATCGGTGGATGAAACCACGGATAAAACTGGACGGTGCATTGCAAATTTTATTATCGGAAAAATGTGCAAGGAGTTTCATCAAAAACCTCTTCTTTTATGCTCCAAGCAAATGGAGTTAACAAATTTCGGATCAATATGCCGATTTGTTAACTTAAGCATCCAAACCTTGAGGCCGAGGGGCCAAAATGCTGATAAAGTTTTGCTCTTGGTAACTGATGCAGCTTCGTCTATGGTAAAAGCAGGACAACACTTGTCCATATTTTATCCCAACATGAAGCATTTAACTTGCATGGCGCATGGCGTCGATCGTGTTGCTGAACAAGTTCGTGACTGCTCTCCAAAGTTAACGCCTTTATTGCAGCTGCAACAAAAAAACACGGGACGGAGTGGAATTTTCCAAATCTGGTGTTATTTTCTTGTTAATTTACTTTGATATCACCAAAATTACGAAAAAACCTAATGTCGGGTCAATTACAGCTGATTCTGTCACTTAAAACGCATTTTAGAAAATATGTCGTATAAATATGAAACGCCTGCAGGCAGTTAATAACATGAGCTTTTTTAATAAAAATAACGTTGCTTTTACAGTAATGCATAAAAATTGATTTCAGCTCAGTACTGTCACTCTTTTTTCTCTATCCTTCCATTTATTACTTTGATAAACTGATTTTTATACCCGTTACTCGTAGAGTTAAATTGGTATATAAAGTCGTGTAAATGTATGTAACAGGGAGAAGGAAGCATCTCCGATATCATAAAGTATATACAGGGTGCGCCATCTAAAGTGTCGGTATGGCAACACTGAATAAATATAAAAACAAACAACCGATTGCTATATGTTGATCTTGTTCCTTTAATTTGGTCCTGTACAATTTATTTCGACTACTTTTTGAACACAACATCAATCAAGTGGCCGCCTTTATTGGCCACAGCAAAATGTGCCCTTTTTGCGGCATTTTCCATCACTTTTTCGAGCGTCTCAGTCGATAAAGTGGCGATTTCGGCACGAATGTTGGCCTTAAGCTCTTCAATGGTCTGTGGATCGCTGGCGTAAACCTTGCTTTTTAAATAGCCCCACAAAAAGAGATCTGGGGCGGTCAAATCCGGAGATCTGGGTGGCCAGTCAATATCGCCTCTTTTTGATACAAGGCGTCCAGGGAATTTCAGCTGCAATAAGTCGATTGTTTGATTTGCAGTGTCGCACGGAGCACCGTCTTGTTGGAACCAGTAACCATCAAGACCTTTTTCGCGCATTTACGGGCGGACAAAATGTGCCAACATCCACCGATATCGATTTCCATCGACTGTTTCGTTTTAACGAAAAAAATATGGCCCAATGATGGTTTTGGCGCAAACGCCGGCCCAAACAGTCACTTTTTGGTCGTGTAAAGGTATTTTATGGATGCGGTGTGGATTTTCCGTGCCCCATATGCGACAATTTTGCTTATTAACACCACCAGAAAGAGTGAAATGGGCCTCATCGGTCATCAAAATTTGATTCCAAAAATCTGGTTCAGTGTCGGCCATTCGAGCGTCTGTTTGGCCGTATTTCAAACGACGTGGGCGTTCCATGGTCAAAATTGTACTAGATTGATGTTTCCAAAACATTTCTAACAAAAGCAATCGGTTGGTAAATGTCAAAGTTATTCAGTGTTGCCATACCGACACTTTAGATGGCGCACCCTGTATATTCTTCATCAGCATCAACAGCCGAGTCGATATAGCCATGTCCGTCTGCCCGTCCGTCCGTCTGTATGAACACCTAGATCTCAGAGACTAAAAGAGCTAGGGCAACCAAATTTTAGACGTAAGCTAGTATTGTCTGTAGGCAGATCAAGTTTGTTTCAAATTTTGGCCACAATTTTTAAGATATCGAGCTCAGATTTTGCAGTGTAGTCTATGTGGCCAATATCTACAATCTCACAAATTTTCAAAAGGATCGGATAATAAATGGCCGAGTTAAAAAAATGTTGCATTCTTATCCGAGCCGCACGAGGTTATTAAGCACTAATTGAACTGAGTAACGGGTATTTCGAAGTCGGGCAGGCGCGACTTTAACTTACGCTCTCGTTTTAAGCTTGCTAAGTTTTGAGAGCATTCAAAGACAAATTTTAAGACTGTCGTATAAATATGAAACGCACCTTTGCTTATATTTAACAGCGGCATCACTCGCTTTTGCATAAATTTGTTATTTATTTATCATGCTGGTAATTTTTTTATACTCTGTAGCAGAGTTACACAGAGTATATTAAGGTGGTGCAAAAGTATATAACGGCCAGAAGGAAGCATCTCCGACCCCATAAAGTTGGTATATTCTTGATCAGCATTAACAGCCGAGTCGATATGGCCATGCCCATCTGTCTGTCCGTATGAATGCACAGATCTCCGAGATGGTAAGAGGTAGAGGTTTGACGTGTATGAGACAAAAACTTCTTATATCTGCCGGCAGATCAAGTTTATTTTAAATTTTGAACACCCCCTCATGCTGAGCGAATATTTTCGTTGGTACAGAGAATGTTTTATTCGGGCTTGACCAACTTTCTTTCTTGATAAATGTGATGCTTTCAAAATGAGCATGGAATGATCAGATGCAGAGCAAAAGAGTTTCATACAACTTTCCGCACATTATTGAACTTTGTGGGTGACATTTTTAAAAATTTTACTGTGACGTATTCCGTACTTTTATTGAATGTAGCTCCGAAAATACGTTTGGAGTTAATCGCTGGGAACTAAACTTCTATATAACCTTGACCACCAATATTCCACCCATGTGGCTGAATTTTTCGAAAGAATAGTAGTCTGTAATTGTGGAATTTTCGTTATCGTCAATCGGATGAAAAATTGATTTTTGCACATAGAGTTTTCCGGGAAATTTATTTGTGGCCTTTTTTTCCGAAACCGGGGAAATACGTATCCAATTCTCTCGCAAAACGTTGCCTACAAAGCGAGTTTCAAGTCAATCGAGTGAAAACCCATATTTTCCACAAAAACAATTTTTCTGACGCTTTTCCGGGAATTATCAGGCCCTACAGTCCAATTTTCCATTATCGGAAAATATCTTCTCAATTTATTTCACTTACTATCATTACAAACCGAATTTTAAGTTAATCGGGCGACAAATA
This sequence comes from Lordiphosa fenestrarum, assembly GCA_035044985.1. Taxonomy (NCBI): domain Eukaryota; kingdom Metazoa; phylum Arthropoda; class Insecta; order Diptera; family Drosophilidae; genus Lordiphosa; species Lordiphosa fenestrarum. The sequence continues at coordinate 48,795 of JAWNNO010005862.1, read as the reverse complement.
GTTGTTAGTATGCTACATTTTCGGGGAATTTTCCGACCCAAGGGGCAAATTTTCCAACATGGGAAAATGACATCTCAATTTTTTTCACTTACTATTCTTACAGCCAATCGATTGAAATATACGGCCCTGTTCCGAATTCCGAATCGGTTTTCGTGTAAACGTTGCATTGTAGAGCTTAAACATAGCAATGTTATACGGAAGGCGACAAGCATTTCAAAGGGTACTTGATCAGGTTTGAGAAAAATCGGAATTGCTTCAGCAGTTGAAACCGACAGCTTAATGCCAAGTGGATTAAATTCGACTAAAATAGGCGACCTGATCTAGTAGGCACAGACAGTTTCCTTACTTTTCATAGAAAACTGTGGGATTTTAAGTACAAAAACTAACGTTTACACGAAAACCGACTCGGAATTGGGAACAGGGCCGATAGTGTTTTTCCATGCAGAATTTTCCGGGAACCGCTAGTGTTATAATTATCGTTATCCTTTTTGTTGTCGTTATCGCTATTTCTTATACTATCTTTACAAACTTAGTTTCATGTCAATCGGATGAAATATAGTTTATTGCATGTGGAGTTCCCGGAAGTTTTCCGACATACATACTATAGTTCCGAACCGAGTATAAAGTCAATCGGGAGAAAATTAGTTAGTAGTATGCAGAAATTTAAGTGAATTTTCCGACCCTGGAGCAAGTTTTCCAACATCGGAAAATGACATCTCAATTTATTCTACATACTATCCTTACAAAGCGAATTTTAAGTCAATGGGGGAAAAATAGTTTTTTGCATCTCGAATTTTCCGCCAATTTTCCTTGTGGGCGGATTTTCCGGAATCGGAAAATACGTGTTCAATTATTTCGAGTACTTTGCTTACAAACCGAGTTTCAGGTTGATCGGTTGAAAAAATAATTTTACCCATTCAAACTTTTCCGACGTTTTTCAGGTTTCGGGAGGAATTTTCCAAAACCCCGTCTTGCGAAAAATTCAGCTTCCTATCTTTTATGGTTTGGGCTGCACGACGGTCACCAGTCAGTCAGGTTGAACAACTTTATATTTATGGATGGCGTATCATTAGAATGGCAAAAGACAATATATCGGATGCAAAAGGAGCGAAACTGTTGGAGATGTGCGAGTCAACAAATCTTTTAATACTGAATCGAAGGACCATTAGTGACCCCGCCGGAGAATTCACATTTAAAGGAGGTCAAGGCAACTCTACAATTGACTATTGTATGCTGGGAGGAGCTTGGCATCGATGTGTGAAGCATATGGCAGTAAACGGAGACATGTTGTCAGACCACTTGCCTCTTTCAATTCACGTCGAAATGGAGACACCAGAATTGGATCGAACCCAGAAAAACCAGCTGCTTCCAGAGCTTTTCTGGAAAGAACGAGATACGAGACGTGTCTTGTTACAAATTTGCACCGCTTGGATAGCTTTCAAGAAGGAAATGAGGAGCCTGTGGATACTCTCAGTAAAGTGATCAAAGACGCAGCAGAAGGTATACAAACGGCACGTAAAACAAACTTCGTTAAGCCTTGGTTTGATACAGAGTGCGAGGAAGCCAGAAAACTCTCATTCCACCTACGACAGGTCGCGAGAGCAAATAATGATAGCAATGCAATGTCGTCTTACCGAGAAGGAAATAGAAAATTTAAAAAGTGTTGCGAGACTAAGAAATCAATTTATTATAAAAGCCTGGAAACCCAGATCGCCTCGATAAGGGACAGTAAATCTTTTTAGGCACTCGTAAGACGATTGAATGGAAGAACGGCAAGAGCTTCTATAAAATCGACGGCTTCTGATCTAGCGTCCCATTTCTCCACTTTGTTATACAACCTATCGGTGGGCAACAGTATTGATATCCAGCTTCCATTGATCTTAAATGAAAAACTTGATGCTCCGATAAGTTTGGCAGAAGTAAGCTCAGCAGTGAAGCGAGCAAAGTTAAACAAAGCTCTAGGTGAATATCGGATTCCGGTTGAGTTTTTAAAGTTCGCCCCGCCGGAATTATTCAATGCTCTAACTGACGAATTTAACAAGATACTTAACGGCGCAAGAGTTCCGTCTAGTTTAAAAAAGAGTGTAATCTTCCCCCTTTTTAAGAAAGGAGATCCCAAAATAGCGAGCAACTATAGGGGGATATCGTTAAACGCCCTGACGAAAATTTTCACATCCGTTATTTTAGAGCGGCTCACTACATGGGTGACTGAGAACAATGCGATAAGCGAATATCAATCCGGCTTCAGAAGTGGATACTCCACGGTGGACAGCGTATTCGCACTAACAGCAATAGCAAAGACGTACCTGGAAAGAAAACAAAAGATGTATCTATGTTTTATCGATTTTAAAGCCGCTTTCGATACAGTAAATAGAACAAATTTATTGCTTAAGCTTAGCCGAATAGGAGTCTCATCGAAAATTCTAAGTTTGATTCGCAATCTCTACACTGGCAACATAGCTGCCGTGTGGAATGGAGAACAGCTCTCAGATTGGTTTTGCAACAACACAGGGGTTAAACAAGGATGCCTACTCAGTCCATTGCTTTTTTCAATTTATATCAACGACATAACGAATGCTCTTTCAGGTGGTATCACATTTGCCAATCTTACGATAAAAGTCTTAATGTACGCTAATGACATGGTGATAATGGCAGACTCGCCTCTCAAACTGCAGGAGATGATTGACTCGCTCTAATCGTACTGCCAAGGTTGGAACCTACTGATAAACACCGATAAGACTAAAGTGATGGTCATTCGTGATGGAAGAAGTCGTGCAGCAAGCAACCAGAGCTGGCATCTAAATGGAGAACGCCTGGAGGTCGTAAAGGAATTTAAATACCTGGAAGTTACGTTGTCGCAAAATTAAAATTTCACTAGACATCTGCAGCAGAAACTAACGGATTCAAAAATCGCCCTAAATAGCACATGGAACTCCTTTCTCGGCAGGCAAAATATTTTGCCAAGTGTATTCAATAATGTTGTATGCGTCGCAAATTTGGGGACATACCTACTACGAGGAAACAGAGAAGCTGCAGCGTCACTTTGTAGAGAAAATCTTCCATTTACCCAGAAGTACACCTAACTACGCCATTCACCTTGAAAGAGGACTGTCGCTGTTACACATCGAAGCACTGCAGGCTCATTTTTCATATACAAGAAAAGTAATGATGCTGCCGGATAACAGGTTACCAAAAATAATATCAACCTTTCTATCCTTTCAAACAGTACAAGCCAGTTTTTTGAAAAATGCCAATGCCTGGCCAACGAACATGACATAGCTCTGGATATAACTGATCCAAGCACGTGGGAATTAGCGCACATGAAAATTCTGGACCAAATTAATCAAGCATCAATGAGGCTGCTTGAATTTCAGGCCAGTCAAAGCTCAACGAAAGCAATATTTAAAACCCTAAATCACAACTTAGACGACGCTAACTACTTCGATGACCAATTAAAAATCTGGCAGATAACGCTGATATGCAAAGCACGGACAGCCAAATCATACGAAACAAACAGCGCATGTGACATGTGTAATTTAAGGACGTCTGAAAACACTATACACTTTATTGCCATATGCCCCATCCTAAAGGAAATCAGGAAGTTGCACTTTAGAAGCTCAGAATTAACACATCAGGAAGCCTTAAACATTTTAAATGGAACGAATTGGACTGCCCTCGCAAATTATAAAGAAACATGCACTGTTCTACAGGAGACAAATCCAAATTGAAAATTTCTAAACATACGCTTAGTCTGTAGTCAAAACTTCGATATTAGCTGACGGCAAATAGCATTACACAAAATACTTAATGGTAACGCCAAACCATTCTTCCATACTACAAGGCAAACGATCTGGTATCTGGGGACGACCCGGGCAGCCAGGTGTATTAACCAAAGTAGTATGGATAAGTGTACGGCGATCGACAGACGGTTTAAAACCAAATCGATGAAAATCTGTTCACTTTATTTTTAGTTTTATGATATTAAATATGTTATTATATCAGGGCAAACAAAACTGAAAATAATAATACTACTACTACTATATAGATTGCGTATCTGACATTGTACTCTCAGTTCAGTCCACATTATTTTAGTCTGTAAAAAGAAATAAATTAAAATATGCTTGCGCCCGAAGATATTTAAGTAGAAGCACTCCCCAGGGAAGTGTTCTTTAGCCATTTTTATGGGTGGCGTCAGTCAACGAACTGTTGCGGCTCATGGAAATGCGGGGACACACGGTGATAGCGTACGCGGATGACGTTGCAATAATAATACGAGGTTAATTTCCTCAAACTCTCTGTGATCTCTCTCAATCTTAATACTCTCAGATTGGACGACACAAAGTGGGCTTGGAGTCAATCCAACCAAAAACGAACTTCGTTCTTTTCACCAGCAAATATAAAATATCGAATTTTATACGACTAAACAATACACTCCTAACATTTGGCGATTTTGCCAGATATCTTGCTGTGGTTTTTGACAAAAAGTTATATTGGAACGAAAATATAACTGAGCAAATACTGAACTTTTCTCGTGCAAACGTGCTATTGGCCGCAAATGGGTCTTCTCCCCTGAAATAGTACATTGGCTGTACCCATCCGTTGTATGCCCAATACTACTTTACGGAGTCATCGTATGGTGGCCGGCTCTGGGTAAACCTTCAGTCCTCAAAACCATTAAAAAAGTCGAACTTAGTGCTGCATTATGCATGACCGGTGAATTACGCACAACCCCCACAGATGCACTTCACATAATGTTACATCTTATGCCTCTATATCTATTAAGTAGAGAAATCGCCAGTAATACCGCTCGCAGACAGAGAATGTAGTGCCTGGAAAGATAGTAACTCTGGCCACTCCACTCTACTTCTGCAGCAAGCGGCGACACCACCCATGCTGGACTATTGTACCCCAAGTATAACACATACCATCACGTATAAAGTCAACATACCAAGTCGACTGGACTGGAACTAAATGCCGCATTGCACACCGAATACCATCAACTTCTACACTGATGGCTCCAAACTGGATGGAATTTGGAGGAGGAGTCTTTAGTCCAGGGCTCGGTATCATCAACATCATTCCGACTTTCTGATCAATGTAGTGTTTACTAAGCAGAGGATGTAGCCAACCAGGAGGCTAGCAACCTTATGGAAAACCTCGTAACAAGCGGAAGAAACGTGTTCATTTTCTCAGATAGTCAAACTGCCTTTAAAGCCGATGACGGTAATATTAATAATGCCAAAGCTCTTACAGAGTGCCACAGATCTCTTAATAAGATGGCTCAGAACATAAAAATTAGTCACTGCAACATTGAAGGCAACGAGATGACCGATCACCTCGCTAAAGTTGGCACTACCACTCAGCTCCTACCAGATAAGAGCAACATAGGGGTGCCTCTTGCGACCTTTAAACTACAATCAGAAGAAACATCCTATCGATTAACCATGAATTGATGGCAAACGATTCACACATGTGAAGTATCTAGGCTTACATGGCTAACTCTAAATATCAGAAGCTGTAACTCAGCTGATGCACCTGAGCCTAGCCACGTCACTCTCGTTCTCACTTACACATTCTCCTTTACATACTCTCTCTGGCTCGCTTAGCAAAAAGCGTCAGTTCACATTTTTAAATGTACGCCATACCTTATATAATTGTACCATGGTAGAAGCCAATCTTACATTAATTCAAAACAAATTTCGAGATTTTAAAATGCAAAGTCGAGCAATCAGCAAAATAAACAATCGTTCAACTGGCGCTGAAGATGTTGATGGTAATTTAAAGTTAAAATAATTCTTTAAGTCCTACGAAAATTATCTTTGATTATTATACCATTACAGAGAGTATTATATATTCGGATGTTTGTAACACATAGAAGGAAGCAAATCAGAGCATATCTGAATTGATTTAGCCATGTCAGTCTGTTCGTCCGTCTGTTTCTATGCTATCTCCTCCGTCAGTTTTGAAGCCACGAAGAGTTTTAGTACAAATACGCCGGCCAGATCGGATGACTATAGCATATATCTGTCATAGGAACGATCGGTCGATAAACTAGTTTTTAGTGAAAAAAAATTTTTTTGTTTTTAGTGGCAACGACTCAGCGAAATACCAAGGGACAGACACACCTCTCACAAATCTGCGAAACAACCGTGGTCGCATTCATACTAATTTTAAAGACGTCCAAGATAACCTCAAAAATTATGTCAATAGTGAAGCTGGGTCTGTACCCTGGCATTGCCAGGCTGGCAATATGATTCCGTAACTAAAAAAAAAATTGTATTTAGAAGTACACTGAAATGATCAAATTTCTTCTTAATATGCTTTGGTAAAGTTCTCCACCACGACTTTTGTATTGTTTTTTTTTTTCATTTTTATAAAACTCTTCATAATTTCTATGATCCCGTGTGAGAATTTATCAGCTGGCCAAAAAACGAAATGGTAGGGCCATGCTCATTCTCAGAGCGCATTTGTGGTGTTTTCGTACTAGCTCTGAGAATTTTCTGTAGCGCTTTTTCTGAGCTATATAATTAGATGGGCTCAGAGAAAATTTTCAACGTCTAGCTTTAGTCATAAAATAAAAATCAATCTACGGACTATCGAAACATAAAAGTATTTTATTATGATTACTTTCTTCATACAAATTACAATAATTACTTACAGTTCCAAATAATAAATAATATAATAAGCAAATAATAAGCTTTCAGACACATTGGAGCAAGTTGTTTGCGAATCGAACGATAGCTTTTGTTTTAAGTACTGCGAAATCTTCAATCATGGCTATTTAGCCAAACTTAAGAACTGAACATTATTTTTGATCCGAATAATAATATCCGATAGAACAATGTTATATGGGCATTTCCGCCGAATGGTCAACCAGAACAAAAAAATTATTTGTTAATCATCAATTTCTTATTGTGCTTGATTATAAAAAAAATGTTTTAATATTTATTTTTTGTATAACACAATGATATCATGTCATATCTCATTTGTTTTCATGAGAAAATTGGCCTAAAAACTGAAAATTGTTATTTATTCACTTTAAGCTACTTTTAGAGACATATGTATGCTTTATTTTCCTACATGGAATCCACATGTTATGTTTGCACTTTTTCTACAAAATCTCCTTATGCAATCAACTAAGAGAAAAATGGAAAGAGACCAAAAAAAGTTTGATCAACGTTGAATTTTTATTATGCTTCTTATCTATGTTCTAATCGTACGTTCGCGACCGGTACTAAATTCAGTTATAACAAGAAAGAAAGTCGGTCAAGCCCGACTATAACATGCTCTGTACCAGTGGCGTAGATAGCTTTTCGAAATGGGGAGGTATGAAGTGTAAATTAAGAACATTTTTTTGTATCTTTAAAATATTATTAGCAATGCTTTCTCATTTTATCATCTCATGATTTCATGATGAATAGCCAAAGCAGCCACAAGTCATTTAAGCGGTTGTACAATAAAACAAAAATCATGTGTAGGAGAAAATCATGTCATAAGAGTGAATTTAGATAGATACTGGCTTGTTGAATCGATTTAATACGCTTCAAATTAGAAAATGTTCTTTCTAGAGTTGCGGTTGTTATTGGCAGTGATGCTAATATGCTGAGCAACTTAAGTATTTTTGAAAAATCCAGCGGTTTCATCGAACTTTTTGGTTGAGATTCACCTTTTCGCATTAAATATATTGTCCAAATTATAAGCTCGATGATAACAGCAGGTGGGCAATTATCTAAAAATTATTGGTAAAATTTAATAGTTTTCACAAATTTATTGTCCTCATGGTCAACATTGCCTGACTCATTCTTAAAGACCTCCGAAACTCCTTCTAAAATATGTTCATGATTGGTAAACCGCTCACAAAGATTCATAGAAACACAACTTCTGTGCTTTCAAATTCTGGATTCGAACCCGGAATTCTGACTTATATTGAACCGAACCTTTTTAGAAATTAAAGTTGAACCTGTTCCGAACCTAAAATTTCGGTTCGGTTCAACTAAACTGATAGACACAAAAATTTGACCATCTGTCTAAAATGGACAGAAAAGTGGAAAAAATCTGGCAAAACGTTTACATTTCCATATGAAGTCCCCTACCTAAATATTTCTTGTTATATCTCGCTTGTTAAATAATTCTCAAAACATTATTTTGGTAATATTTTTCTTCGTAAACTACTCGAACCTTAAATTTCCGAACCTTAACCATTCGTTAATTTGGGTTCGAACCAGTGTACCGGAGATCGGACATTTTTTTTTGGTTTGCGGCCCTGGCTGTTATTGCTGTGGTAGCAACCTATTAAGGGGGGTTATGGTATAAAAAAAACATTTAAAATTAATTTTTTGACGAAACTTCTGAATATTTTACAATACTTTAAATGTATCATTTTTTACAATGTTTTCAAGAGTTCTTAAGTGAAATATCCCGAAATGTGAATCACGTTAAATACGTTAAATGTCAAACGCCTGAAATGTTTCGGGACGTAACGGATCTGGTAGGGCGTTTGGTGAAAAAGATAAATAAATTAAATTATACCCATTACTCGTGGAGTAAAAAGGATATACTGAAGTCGTGAAAATGTGTGTAACAGGTAGAAGAAAGGATCTCCGACCCCATTAGGTGTATGTATTCTTGAACAGCAAGAATAGCCGAGTCGACATAGCCCTGCCTGTTCTTCTATGCGTCCGTTCTTCCTTCCTTTCGTCCGAATGAACATCTAGATTGCGGAGACCAGAAGAGCTAGAGCGTTTACACTTTAAACAAGTAGGAAGTCGATCAAGCCCAACTATAGCATACTATGTACCTCAAAAAAATATGTATTAATCACAAATGGTGTTTTGTGTAAAGTGCTGCACTTTACTGCCTTTATCGACTATCGTTCTTGATTACTGAATAACAGGACTGCAAATCTGTTTTGAACCGTACCAGTTTAACAAAAATGTTAGACATGAACAAATTTGACCGCTATTATGTAGCGACTTCTTCTTGGATTCTGTTGGTTCTGAAAGACTGAGTCTTGTAGTCGGCAGGAAAGTTTACTGTAAGCATCTGTAAAAATGTTTCGAATTACCATTAGAGTCCCCACCCGTAGAAGCCTCTGTTTTTTAAGATTCTCGAGCTTTTTGAAAGATTCTCAAAATAAGAGCTTAACATTGTTGTAAAAATGTTTTTCTTACGAAGACATCGAAATTAAATTTTTTATTTCGCCACAATACTTTAAATAAATAGACACTTGGTCATTGCTTTGATGTTTCTATTTATATAAAGTATTCGGGGGTGTCCCAGAAATCGCTAGGTTTTTCGTATAAACGCATTCATTTCGAGCTACAACTATTTGCTTTTATGTGTGAAGTGTCTCCAAAAGGCTGGGCTTATAGATAAAATGACAAAAGTTGAGATTTGAAACCGATAGTTCAAGGCCAAGTAGGTTTGATGCGTACAGTTTCCCTTCTCTATAATCTAGTAGCCTGCAGCGTTGCTGTCACTTTACATCTAAAGTTCTCCTAGTTTAGTTCAAAATTCAATCGTCCATACGAAAATCTCTAAAGATTTCTGGGACACTCCCGATTGTAACGAATTAAAAATTCAGGGATGCTGAATGCAGACCTGAACAGTAAATTATATTTTGAATAGTCCCATCTCAACCCGAAATCGACACAATTTCCTTACAGTTTACGTCGTTTTTAGATAGATTACCCTATTAAGTTGTATAAAGCATGGGCTGAATCAAGGTTCGAAAAATTCGCCCAAAAACCTTGAATCTCAAAATTCTGAAATTTAACCATCAAATTCGGTTCGAGCCCGCGAACCGGACCACCCAAAACTGGTTGGGTTTGCAGCCCTGCAAAATATTTCCAGAAAGTTCAAACGTTCGATCTATAAATCTGTCAGAGATTTTACGTTTTTTTTTCCAAATAACGGGAGCGGAGCAATTTTTGCACGCCCCCTCCCGCCCCTGCAATTTGGAAAAACTTAATTTTTACCAAAGCGCTGCTTTCAGATGCTACTGCATTAAAATTTATGCTGAGCATACACTTTCGTTGGTGCAGAGTATAATTATATTAAATACATATATTTTATTATAGCGAGTTTGATCGACTTTCTAGTTTTGAAACAAACGATTAAAAAAGAACCTTGCATTCGAAAATCTCGAAATGGGTCATAAATAAATGTAAGTTAAGCTTACAATAATTCAATTTAATTGTTTCCCTTTAAAGTTTTAATAAAATATGCCGGTTTTCAGTACTTTTAATTTTTTGGTCTAGGTGGACTTTTCTTCATTGATCTGAATCCTCTTTGCATCCTCCCACCTCCTTAGCAATAACTGTCGAGTTTACCGATTTACTACAAACTTACCGAAAACATACCCTACATGAATCGAGGTTTGAATTAAAATCTTATATTTGCCACTCTTATGTACTAGTCCGCTTTCTGATCCTTCGACATCACGATCGATTCGAACTTCCGGACCTAGCTTTGTGCAGAATTTTAGAGGTTTGCAGTTTTGGTTTGTCAAAGTGTAACCAGCAAACACATTTAAATATCGTATTATTTAATTAAAGCTAAATAACTGAAGTGCTGGAAAATTAAGATGAATGTTGCGCATTAAATTTGCGGACTTCACAAATTAATAGCAATATATTCTCCAATCATTACAGGTACTATGTGGTTACTAGTTCTAATTACGCTGTCTGCACATATGGAAATACACATGTGATCGGAGGTTCGATTGTTGTAGGCAGATGCATTTACACATACAGCCAAAAGTACGCCCATATTTGCCGAGGTCGGGGTGATTTATGCGTATTTAACATTCGATGTATTTGGCATTCCGCGTTTCCACATCATCAAACATGGATGCACAAGCACATGCCTATGTATATTTGTACACAAACCAAAATAGTTATGCGTATATGTATGTACAAGTTTGTACGTTCGTACATCTGTAATGACATATACAGTTTTACATACATACGTAGGCATTTATATACACATGTGCGTTTATATACTTGTTAAATATTAATTACTAGGATACAGGAGTCAAGAACCACGTTTGTACGAACAAATGTGAGTGACCATGTATGCAGTGTTTGTTTATGCTTAAACTTTGATTAGTTAAAGCTCTAGTCACCGATGCTTAAATTATAGATAGTAATATATGTATGTATACATACACAAGTACATATGTATCATTGTTTTTATTTTGCACTAAATCGCCTTTGGATAATTTGGCCGTCCTTGTCATATGCTTACGGTAGCGATTTGTATTCATTCCCCATACGTATTTTGTTTTATGCAATAATCCCTTTTTCTTTGAGAATTTGGAAATAACTACCTAAAATTTTACCGCAATTAGTTGTTAAATTTATAGTAAAAATGAACATATACAAAGAAATAAAATTCCATCTGTGTGTGCAGTGCAGCGTTGGCTTTCGATAATTTTAAAAATCAATTAGAGTGACCGTAGATAGCAATTGCGAAAATACAACTTTCAGAAGTATAAAAAAGAATGCGTGCTATGGAACACCCGGTACTAGCGAAGCTGTTTGGATGAAACTACCTACATTCTGGCCTGCTCTAAACTCCACTGTTTTTAGCATAATATGATAATAAAGGTAAGGTCAGGTAAGGTCATTGTAAGTTTTCTGCAAAGTACCTTCACGTTCAGTGCTGCGCCTACTCATGATGCAACAATATAAGGGGGGGGGGGGGGGGCCTTACCTTTATTGTTGTATCATGGTATTTAGAAGTAAACGAGAGCGTAAGTTAAAGTCGGCCCTGACCGACTTCGACTTACTCGTTACTCGCTACTTAGTGTTAAATAACCTCTGTCTATGTTAATTAACAGAGCATTAACATTAATTGGAATATTTTAACATTACGTAAGCAAATAGCTGTTTTTTTTGTAACCGATATAACACAGCCATTATTATCCGATCTGTATGAAAATTTGTGAGATTATAGAAAATAACCACTGCAAAAAATGAACATTTTTTTTCATAAAATTTGAAAAATCAGTCACACGCCGAAAATTGGAAATATAAAAATATTGATTCCCCAGCTCTCCCGCTGTCTGCCATCTTGAAATATAATATATTGCGGAATGTACATAAAAATATGCTGCATTTAAAAAAAAAATTATCGAATGAAATATCGAGTGGCCGTCTGGAAGAATATATGAACCAACACCTATTATTAATAAAAAAAAAATACTTCTGATAACTTTGGGAGTTGTTTTATATTTTTCCCGAGAAGTTTACGAGAAAGTACCAAAAGAGGTTTTTGATTCGATCTAATTCGTTACACCGTTCAATAGTTAAGATTTTTTAAACGTATTATATGTTTTCCGGATTATCTGGAGAACTATTGACGGTAGGGAAACAAAATTTTTAAGTTTTTTCATCTATCTATAAAACTTCAATATAATAGAAATAAAAAAAATTTGGAAAAAAAAATTGGGGTGGCTGAGAAGTTATGGAATGTCCTATATATATTTTATGGGGTCGGGAATGCTTCCTTTTGCCTGTTACATACATCTGAACGACTCTAGTACACCCTTTTTACTCTACGAGTGTTATGTTCTGACTTATTTTTCTCGGGTACTCCTATCGGTCGCCGGCTAGGTTGCGGCGGGATGAGTTCGACCTTGATATAGGGACCAGCCGGAAAGTAACAAAAAAATTTATATTTATTTCTTCTCTCCACGGCGTGCACAGGCATTTAGGTGGTGTTATGCCATGAACTTCCCTCCCTTCCATGGATCATTTATGAAATGTGGCCGCCTTGCTTTCGGTGAGTAGTTCTTCACCAATTTCTCCCTATCAAGGAATTAAAATTAAAAACTGCCAGCAACTTAACACTCTCCTACCGAGCTTCGGACTCCACACACACTTGTACGTTTTTAGTAACCCCGAAATTTTATACAAATTCCCGGCTCCGGGCTATTAGTTGAATGGCGAGGATGACTTTCTAAAAACTCTGAAACCTTCTTCCCCTCGAACTATTCGCCCAGGAAGGCCAAGCTTCAAATTTTTAACCGTTCCCTGTCTAGCGACTATCGGCCCCTTAACTTACGCTCACCTCCCCAAGCATTCATCCGCCACCACACCTACTGATAGGCTTGCTTGTGTCAGTTTCCCCATCGCCATTAGAGTTTGGAGCTCATTTCAAGTTTCAGCCTTACTTGTTATTTCCAGCCCATAACACCACACTACGGTTTGGAAGGATTGATCCGCCAGAACAGGAGTGGCCAAAGGGCAGCTGCGACGTCAAGTGTATCTCTCCCGACCATCGTCCAATGTAGGCTATCGCCTCGACTCTGAGATTTTCCTGTTTACGTGCGCGTGTGTTTTGCTAGCCGGACACTCATCTTATTGCTTAAAATCCTTGGCATGGAAGATCCCTAGCGGTTCTCCTCGCATGTTCTCCAAGGCATATAAACAATTTCCCAGTGCCTTGGTTATTCTGCTCTTCGTGTACTTCCTACAGAATTTGGCATTAATGTTTTTCGAAAATCGCTCAAGGGGAAGTTACGTTTATACACCTCCTGGCCAGCAACCTTCACGCACCTTCAAATTGTACCTCTTGGCTGCCTTCTCATATGCTTGATGTATAGTCTCCTTTATTTTTTCTCGGTAAATTAGCTGCCGCTCGGAATGTGGAAGCTGCTGCACTTCGGTGTCATTAATCGCCTAGAGCCTTTGAGCCAAATTGTAGTCCGTACTGCTGGTTAACATGTGCTGTCCAAACATGGCAAAATACGACGACACCCCTATGCCGCTGTGGTTGGCTGAACCCAATGCTGCCTGGATCGCTGCCAAATGTTCATCCCATCGAGTGTGAAAATATAATTTTTGCATTGGTCTATCGGTCAGTATTTTGATTCCCATTGCCGGTCGAGTAATCTGCGTGGTGTGTTTGTTTTCTTTGCAGATTCCACGCTCAGAGACTAACCCTTTGATCTGTACTAACATTCTGGGCCAGTAGTGTAGACGGTGCAGTCTCGCCAAGGTCTTTGCCACTCCTCCATGCATGGCCATTTCCCATTCATGAGCTTGCGTAATCAATGTCGACATGAGTGCCTCCGTAATCCATAATTTTCACATAAAATCGTCGGTATCTTCACAATTGAACCGTGTTCTCTTAAACAGCAGTCCCTCTTTAACCCGTAAGTCAGGAAATTCATCTTTCTTTTGAGTGACTAACACGAGTTTTTCCTGGTACTCCGTGCTTTCAAACTTCGTGGTGTCAAACTCAAACAGCTTCATCTCCTCTACTTGGTTCGGCCTGGAAAGCAAGTCAGCCACCACATTATCTTTTACTTTCCGATGCTCGACATGGAAATCAAAGGCATGTAAAGCTAACGACCGTCGCGCCAATCTGCCGTTCAAATCTTTGAGTGGCATAAGCCACTGCAAACTGCCGTGGTCGGTTATAACCGTAAAGGGTATAAGCTCCACGTATGGGTGAAATCTTTCAATGGCTTTCACGGCCGCTAGACATTCCTTCTCCGTGACGCTATTGTTAAGTTGTGCGCCACGCAACTTAGCCGAAAAAAATGCAATCGGAAGTTCAGAGCCTTCGTCGTCCCGCTGGAATAAAACAGCACCAATTCCCACCTGGCTGGCATCACATCTATACGGCTTTAATCGGCTCGACCAATTTTAATGAAATTTTTTTGTTTTAATTTGGCGGGTGTAGAGTAGGTTTTTAACTATATTTCGTAACGCTGGGTGATTTGCGAGTCCCTCTGCAGAACATTTATTTGAATTGACGACGCAGCAGGCTGCTCATATGTGTCACTTAGTGTTTTATTGTTGTGAAAATTTGGTTACCTACTAAAATATCGGAATATCTTTTTTCATCAATCGTTTCAATTTGGCATATAGGTCATTCTTTTCCAACTCGAACGGTTTCCAGATTCCCCTTTTTTGATTTGATTTTGCCCAAAAATTTTTTGTTAATTTTAAAAACAATTTCAAAAATCACAAAAAACCAAGAAGTGTAAAAAAGGATTTTTCAAAAATTAATTTCTCGGCTTGTGATTATCGGACAGGTCTCGGATTGATATTGCTGAATAGTATTTTACTGCACCTACTGAGACCCTATTTTAATAAAAAATTTCATTACTCAATAATATTAAATAATTGTTGCTAAAACTTACATATAATTTTCTCTCAGTATTAACCACCATGATATAGCTTTTAAGAATATACAATTTATTGCCCCAAGCATAACCTAAATTACGGCACCTTCCAAAAGTTGGAGACTTTTATAGTAAAAAAGATATTAATTAATGAAGTTATAATCAAAGTTGGAAACTTTTATAGTAAAAAAGATATTAATTAATGAAGTTATAAACAAATTAAAATATGCCCTAATAAAAAAATTCCCCACGTAGTAAGTTTCAAAGCTATATTAATGAAACTTGACAAGTGGTATTTATATTTATTAAGCTTTGCAAAAATGTCAACATCCGGCAGATCGGACGTCTATATCATATAGCTCCATTCATATAGATTCATTATGAACATTATTACTCATTTTCAATTAATATTTATGAATATGATTCTACAGGAGCAGAAACAAACAAGAAAATTAGCTCGATGAATTTGTATACGTATCATATGATGATTCGACGAATCCAATTTCCTATTAGGTTGTCATTCGCTATGACAATTAATAAGTCGCAAGGCCAAACGATGTTCGTTTGCGGCTTAGATTTGGACACACCGTGTTTTTCACACGGACAGTTATACGTGGCGTGTTCTCGCGTGGCAAACCATCGAGTTTATTTGTGTTAGTTAAGGACGGACAAACAAAAAATATCGTACACTCAATTGCTCTACAAAATTAACACTGAATTCCATTATTTTTTCCTACTTTATTGTAAAAATATATTACTTTTTTCAATCAATGATGTCCGTTTTGTTAATGAATAATGTACATTGAATTGTGTTATATTCAGAATTTCATCATATTGAGGAGGCCCGTGCTCGCAGGTGGCACGCTGGCAGCCCGGCTCGGCTTGCCGTATGCGGGGTGGTTCTCCAGAGCACCTTCACCCTCAATGTCGAACACCAACAATACATTTGTAGTCTCGTGCCATCATCTTACATCAAAAAGTCCGTCTTAGTTCCTGTCCGACCCGCCCACAAACCAGCTAACAATCAATCCGAACCCAAAGTCTAGCACGAATTCAATTTTTCCCTCTTATTACACTCTGTTCATCTGTTTATTGAAAAAAGGTTGTAAACATGGACTTGCAAATTTTTGCTGATGGCCTGATGGAGATACGCTCGTTCTATTGTGTACTGTGTTGGGTCGTATTTAGGTTGTGGTATTTAGGATAATGTGCATTTGTATATATGTTTTACTCACCCGCCTTATGTTGGTGGCGCCAGCAACGGTAGACGAACCTGCACCTGTTATTAGCTGATGGGATCGCAGAAAATACAAGACAACGAACAGCCACAGTATTCCAAACGACAGCCACAGACCAAAACAAAAAAATTAGTGATCAAAACAAATAAACGACTGACAAAAATTTGCCCATAGCAACAGCGCTAGCGTTGCTCATTCCCCCCTTTTCACTCAGCATGAAATTTACCCCTCTCCCACAGCCAAGATGCACACGACGGCGCTGCCGAAGCCTTCTCCGTCTCCGTCTAGTGATCTGTCGTTGTTGTTCCTGCTTCCCTTATTCGCAGTCAAACGGTACTGCTGACTTGCGCCTGGTAGATTAGCCAGTAGTTATTGGCAGTTTATGGAGAGCCAATTCGCCGGTCATCGGTTGCGGAACGTCAGCTGTCGTTTTCTGTGAGGTCGATGACCTTCAGAAGCTCTCGCCTTTCTGAAAGTGAGCTTTCAGCTGCGTCCCAATGTCTTGATCTGGGGAGAGTGCACTTGCCTGATTTTCCGGATACAGAAATTTGTTGTTTTTATTGCTGCCTCCTTCTATGTATCTGTCGGGCTCCTGTGCTGATTTGGATGGGCCACAAAGCTTATGAACTGTCGGATTTGTTGCTGTTACGATTTTTGTTGACCCAATTATTTGTTTTATTTTTTTGCTGCTGCACACGCACTGCCCTGGGCGTTGGGACTAGCGCCGCCTTCAAATGCTTTACGGGCTTTTGCTTTTGTTTAGGGCACTTTGCAGTTTAGGTTCGAACATAAAAATATTAATTGTGGTTTCTATTGGCACCGGTAACTTTTTCTTCTTTGGAAAAAAAACAGAATCCCGCACTGCACAGAAAAACTTCGACCTTTTCGATGGCTTTCGATTTGACGACTGTTGAGCCGATCGATTGCTTTCTTAGGCATTTCTTTGCAATTTCTTCGCTGCCTGTGGAACCTTTTTTTGCCTAAAGGCCTACAAAACAGGCTCGGACTTATCGATGCCTCCTGGTATGGAATGAGTCCGCAAAAGAAATATATGTAGCCTGCTCCTTATTCATTTCTGTCCTGCACAAATGTGTGGCCTCTGTCCACGACCATGAGATTTCCTTTTGTTACGCGATGAACAGATCCTTTGCGTGAAACACCCTAACACTGCGGCCTTGACTATCTCCCAGTTCATATAAGACTTGTCCTTTTCGTTGCAAAACCACACAACGTACTCTGTTCGGGCCAAGCTTGGCATTGTAACCATCTGCTTTGCTGCTCTGTCTGAAATTCCGTCTGTAAACAACTTGGCCTACTGCGTATTGAACTTCTCTGGTGCGGGTATTGTAGTTTTTCTCAGCTCTCTGATGAGCCTGCTCTAGTTCCCGGTACACCTTCTGCCTGATCAAGTCCATCTTATCAGCTTGGAGCAAGTCCTGATCCGCTGCTCGTATCCCTCCAAGTTTCTCTCAATGTGCCATGCGTTACCATTCGAGTCCCAAACATCGCGTAAAAAGGTTCCATTCCAATGGAACTGTGCCACCCACTACGCAATGCACACGCTGTCTGGTTAAGGTGGATATCCCAGGTCCGCTGATCTTGGCCAATCGACGCTCGTAGCATTTGCAACACAGACCGGTTAACTCTTTCTGCTGCATTTGCTTGTGGAGAGTAGAAACCGGTTCTAATATGATTTACGCCATATCCAGCAAGGAATTCTGCGAACACTTTCGAAACAAACTGTTTCCCATTATCAGAATGGACAAATTCTGGGACGCCAAATTGGTGAAATACATGCCCCTCAAGGAAACGTACCACCTCTTCTGCAACTGCTTTGCGCATGGGGTGCAGCCAGACAAATTTTGAAAAGTGGTCGAGGCACACAAAAACCACAGTGTTTCCGGCTTTGGTCCTCGGATAGGGTCCCATGAAATCAATGTACAGCCTTTGCAGCGGCCTGTCAGTGATCTGCTGCTGTCCCATTGGGGATCTAGTCGTCTGACTGGTGGATTTCATCCCTTTACAAATTTCGCACTCCTTCGAAACACGATGTACATCTGATACCAATCCTGGCCAATAATAAAATTGTCGTAGTCTCGCTAGGGTCTTATGGATTCCTCCATGGCCAGTAGCTTTAGCATGATGCGCTCTCCACAGTAAATCCTCCCGCAACTCCTCTGGAACCCATAACTTTCAAGCTCTATCATCGGTTACCGGATCCCCGTTTCTAAAGCCAGTCCGCTTGTACAAAAAGCCGTCTGAAGTGCACAAATCGGGAAAATTTTCGGATTTCTCCTCGGCTGCTTTCATTAATGCCAGATACTCGGCTGACTTAAAAGCAGTATCCTCCAAATTAAGCTGCACGTCCATATCATGTGCTGTTCCCAACTTTATTTCATCCATGTGTATGCGCGAAAGAGCATCTGGCACCACATTCTGCGACCCTCGCCTGTGCTCGATCGAAAAATTATAAGCTTGAAGTTTTAAACTCCAGCGAGCGAGTCTTCCTGACAAATCTTTTTGCCCCATTAACCACTTCGGGCTGGCGTGGTCCGTGATAACCTTAAAGGGCATCCCTTCTACATAGGCCCGGAATTTACTAACGCTAAGTACGGCAGCGTAGCACTCCAGCTCGGTTATGCTGTAGTTCCTTTGAGCCTTATTCAACTTTGCCGACATATACGAAATGGGATGCTCATTGCCTTGCTCGTCTACTTGAAAAAGTACTCCTCCCACACCAGTTGTTGACGCGTCGCATTGAATGACAAAAGGCTTGGTAAAATCGGGTGTGATAAAAACTGGAGCTGAAACCATGCTGGCCTTTAATGCCTCAAATGCCTTTAACTCCTCTGATCCTAACGCAAACTGTTTGATCCGACCCTTACTCAAACTGTCGTGGAGTGGTGCGGCTAATACGGCATAGTTTTGGATGAACCGCCTGTACTACCCAGTCATACCCAAAAACCTGCGCAACTGCTTTTCGGTTTTGGGCTCAGGAATCTCTTGCAAAGCTTTTATTTTGTCGTCATCAGTTTTAATAAAGCCGCCTCCGACCACGCATCCCAGATATCGTGCCTGCTTATAGCAGAATTTGCTCTTATCGACGTTAATCGTAAGTTTCGCCCTGGCCAAGCAATCGCTAACCTGTCTCAGCATTTCCATATGAGCTTCAAAGGAAGGCGAACACACCAACAGGTCATCCAAATACACGAACACGTTTTGTCGTAGAGATGCTCTGATCACTTTGTCCATAAGACGGCACATCCTTTGAGCAGCATTGCATAAGCCAAAAGGCATGGACGTGAAGTGGTACAGCGGCCGTCCAGGCACCGTAAATGCCGTCTTCTCTCTGCTCTTCTTTTCCAATGGGATTTGCCAAAACGCGTCCTTAAGGTCTATTGCCGAGACATAATGCGTGTCCTGCAGACGGCTAAGGATTCCCTCTATATGTGAAAGTGGGTAAGCATCCTTTATTGTGCGTTCGTTGACCTTTCAGGCATCTAAGCACATCCTTGCCTTGACCCCTTTTATAACCAAAGTTACAGGCGAGCTCCAGCTATTGTTGCTTTCCTCTATTACGCCCAACTCCAGCATGCGGTCAATTTCTCCAAACAACAGAGCTTGTTTTGCTGGGTATATTAGGTAATGGCGCTGTTTGATGGAAATCCCCTCTATAATGTGCTCTTCCAGGTCTGTTTTCCTCAATCCTAGTACCTCGCAGGATGGAAAAGTCTGTTTTACCAGTTTAAGTTGACTCTCTTGCAAAGGAGTAAGAGTCGTTTCGGCACCTCCAGAACCACCATTTCGCTCACACTGGGACTACTATTTATTTTCGGATTGCTATTTATCCCATTCATGTCTAACGGGTTGATAATGGCCTGTCCAAACTCCCTCTAAAAGTCAATACCGAAATAAAAAGGCTGCTGCAACGCTGGTACGACTAAAAATTCTAAGTCTTTGGTGAGGCCGTTCCACAGAACTGGAAGGGTCACAATGCCCTTCATCGGTGATCCTTCTCCATCAGCTGTGCGTACTTTTTGCCTCGACATTCGCCTCATCTTTCCTTCTCGACCTTGCAGAAACAAATCAGCTCCTTTACCAATGCAGTTAGCACTGGCTCCTGAATCCAAAAGGGCTATGACTTCCTCTCCGTCGACTTTAGTTTTTGCGAAAAACCGATTGTCATCCTCCAAAGAAACAACAGATGCTATTTATTTTGTTCTAAACACCTTTGCATCGGCTTCTCTCTGCCGCAGTTGCTGAATTTTCCGATAATTACGACTATTTTCATCATTTCCTTCTACCCTTCGTCCCCAAACATTCTTGCGAGCGCTTCCTTATACTCCTTTAATCTTTGGTGCAGGCTCTTGGATGGGGAAATTTGAGTTGGAACTGGCGCAGAGACTTTTTTACTTATTGGTTGTGTGGTGCCTGCACAGGAGGTCCCGTTGCCCCTGGCAGGCTGCTCTGGAAAAACGGAGCCGTCACTTCCAAATACGACTCCGATTTGCCGCAGATAAAACATTTAGCTTCGTGGAACAAGGATTTACACCCAGGCTCTTCTCTCCGCCAGACGCCTGCTTCCAAAAGAAATCGCTGGGCCTGCTGCAGGTGAAGCAAAGATACAGATAAAACTGCGATGAGCAGTAAGCTTCTCCTGATGGTGTCTTTCGTGTCTGTCGTCCACTGTCTACTTCCGGCCCTCTACCATTATGAGCCCCTTTTTGGTGGTTGAAGCCTCCTCTAATATTTTGGCGCTGAGGCCCTTTCTTGCATTGCATCAATCTCCAAGCAGTCTGGGAACTGGTCTTCTCTTTCTGCGCTTAGCTCATTTACCTGCCTGGGCCTTGGTCGTCTCTCCATTTTTCCGCCTTAGCTCCTTCTGATCTGAATGCTGCTATGGTCTGCACAGACGAGGAATACAGTAGCCATTTGGCTGCTGCTCCAGCTAAAAGACAGTAGAACTCCCTGAACACTTGGCTTGTTCGCAACCCATACTGTTCCTGCATCCTCTCAGCTCGAAAGATAAAGCTTTCCACGGCCATGCCTCGTCCAGATCCATCGAACTTAAAGTTTCAGCGATCTAGGCCTGCTGCTGGCCTTGTGGCTTCCCATCTGTCAATATCTAGGCCAGTGTACTGCTGACTGAAAACTTCTCCATGTGGCTGCTGCATAGAGCGAAACATTTGCTGCGCTAGCGGTGGTTGATTTTGGTGCTTTTGACGCTGCTCTGGCTGGGCCGAGTGCTGGAATGGATACTGACTCGCTGCTCCGCGTTGAAATGATGGGGTCAGTTCTTCGTTATGGCGACTTAAATCTCGAGAGGCTTCCATATCCACAATTCGGTTGTTTAAACCTGCCACCTGAGCCTGTATGCCTCCTACTGTGCGTACAATGTCATTATTTTTGAGCAACAACGCGGCCACCATCCGTGTAACCTTGTTAAGCTCCGTTTGTTCTCCTCCCTGATTGCCCAATTCTGGTGCAACATTGGAGCGTCTCTGTGCTGCCCCTAACTCCGGTGCAATACCTTCAACTGCTCCTTCTTCTTTTTCAATCATGCTGCTGCAGTCAGCCCCCCCCCCCCACCCCCCCCCCACCCAAACATACATATCTGTAAGATTCATGCATCCATTCACACGCGTCACTCACACACATTCGCTCAATCAGACGCACTCATGGTCTCAGCCGTAACTCATTCGCACACACACACACTCATACATACAAATAACGCTCAGTCACTCTCCGGCTTGATCAACAACGTTGATCGGCGGTTTGGCCTACCCACCCCTTTCCACGCATCTGCGTGGCCTTGGACTAGCTTTGTCCATTCGTTGCTAGCCCCCTAATGCAGTCCTGGTCCGTCCGTTAGCTACCAATATTGCTTGCTGGCTGTATTATTACCATTCTCGCCCCACCAGCGCAGACACCCCCCTTTCGTTCCAACTCCAAAGAAGTTAACTTAGCAATTCATGGTGAATATCACAATAGTGTGTACAAATATATTTCAGTTGGATTCATAAGGTTGTTCCTATATAATTTAAGTTTAAATGTATTCATGTATATTTTTATAAGATTAAATCTACAAAGTCTAGCACAAATTCAATTTTTTCCTCTTATTACACTCTGTTCATCTGTTTATTGAAAAAAGGTTGTAAACATGGACTTGCAAATTTTTGCTGATGGCCTGATGGAGATACGCTCGTTCTACTGTGTACTGTGTTGGGTCGTATTTAGGTTGTGGTATTTAGGATAATGTGCATTTGTATATATGTTTTACTCACCCGCCTTATGTTGGTGGCGCCAGCAACGGTAGACGAACCTGCACCTGTTATTAGCTGATGGGATCGCAGAAAATACAAGACAACGAACAGCCACAGTATTCCAAACGACAGCCACAGACCAAAACAAAAAAATTAGTGATCAAAACAAATAAACGACTGACAAAAATAATAGATAGATTAGCCAGTAGTTATTGGCAGTTTATGGAGAGCCAATTCGCCGGGCATCGGTGGCGGAACGTCAGCTGTCGTTTTGGTGAGGTCGATGACCTTCAGAAGCTCTCGCCTTTCTGAAAGTGAGTTTTCAGCTGCGTCCCAATGTCTTGATCTGGGGAGAGTGCACTTGCCTGATTTTCCGGATACAAAAATCTGTTGTTTTTATTGCTGCCTCTTTCAATGTATCTGTCGGGCTCCTGTGCTGATTTGGATGGGCCACAAAGCTTATGAACTGTCGGATTTGTTGTTGTTACGATTTTTGTTGACCCAATTAATTGTATTATTTTTTTGCTGCTGCACACGCACTGCCCTGGGCGTTGGGACTAGCGCCGCCTTCAAATGCTTTACGGGCTTTTGCTCTTGCTTAAGGCACTTTGCAGTTTAGGTTCGAACATAAAAATATTAATTGTGGTTTCTATTGGCACCTGTAACTTTTTCTTCTTTGGAAAAAAAACAGAATCCCGCACAGCACAGAAAAACTTCGACCTTTTCGATGGCTTTCGATTTGACGACTGTTGAGCCGATCGATTGCTTTCTTAGGCATTTCTTTGCAATTTCTTCGCTGCCTGTGGAACCTCGGCAACTGTTTGGACTACGCGATACAGTCATCTCTGCATATCGCAGTTTTTTTCTGCCAACAGGCCTACATAATAATTGAGAAAATAAATGAGGGTTTTTTTTTTATTTTTCGGCTGTCATAGTATTCTTCTGTCATAGATCCCATCCAGACTCACTTAAAATAGATTCGTTAAAAGTATTTTATTTATCAACCGAAATATTCACCAAAATATAAACTAGAACAATTTATATGGCAGAACAACGTTTGCCGGGTCAGCTAGTTGTATATAATATTGGTGAGCTAATACCGATGCGCAGGTAAGGGCATTCTTCAGCTTTGTGTAGGATCGTTTCGCATTTTCGGTCATTTCAAATATTTTCTTTGCTTTTAGGCATTCTGTCAACGGGCCACTCAATTCCGAAAAGTTTTGAATAAATCTTCTATTCCATCCTGCAGTGCAAGGAAAACTACAAAGCTGGCGGATGATTTTCGGAACATCAATCTTCAAGATCGCTTCAATCTTCCATCGCCAATTATATACCCCAAGTACCGGAGATACTTAAAACCAAACTTTGTCTTTTGCAGCCCGATCGTCAAATTGGCTTTCTGCAGACATTCCGTTACCTCTCGCAATAGCTCCAAATGTTCTTCAAAAGATTCTGGATATCATCAGGAGATCGTCGAGGAACTCAAAGACCCGATTCCTCAGTCTTTGTGGAATAACTCGATCCATTAGTCGGCAAAGCCTTTGAGCTGAATTGCATAATCTAAATGGCATTCGGCAGAACTGATACAGCGGTCTACCTGGAATCGTAAAGGCTATATACTCGCAACTCTTTTTGTCCAATTCCACCTGCCAGAAAGCGTGCTTCAAATCAATACTACTTATGTAAATCGTCTTGTCCACTCTGCTTAAGATCGACTCAATGTTCTGTAGCGGGTAAGTGTGTTTAATTGTGACACCATTCAATTTACGTGCGTCTAAGCATAGCCAGTTCTTTCCTACGTTTTGCACCAGCGTGATTCTATTATTCCAGGGACTCTCGCGCAGCTCACGCCTAACCTCAACATCTCATAAAATTCTGCGAATAACAGCAGCTGTTTTGCTGGAGATACTGGGAAAAAACGCTCTTTGATTGGAACTAACCCTTCCACCAATTGGATCGTATGCTCCTCGACTCGAGTGTGACCCAATCCTTGACGCTCATACGGGGGAAATACAATTTATACTCTTTCAAGTTGGCGTTGTTGATCCTCCTCCAGTACGTGTGGTTCTATTGGCTCACCCTTTGCGACTAATTCCGATTCGAGGTGTTCGAGAGACTTCACGCCCACAATTTCCGGAGTAAGTCGGAATTTCCTTCAAAAGTCCACACCCAGGTATAACTTTTGCTTGAGAGATGGATAAAGCAGAATCGGAAACAGGCGGGTCACTCCATTGTAACACAAATTGACTTGTACCCGGCCCACTATACAGTGCTGCGTTCCGCCGGCTGCCTGTACATCCTATTGTATGTTTTTCACCACAAGTCCTAATTTTTCCGCCATTTCTACACATCCTTCTCCTAGCAAACTAACTGAGGCTCCAGTATCCAACAGACCCGTCATCTCCTGCTCTTCAAGTTTAACGGTGGCAAACGGTCGATTTTCGTCCT
The DNA here is from genome assembly GCA_035044985.1 of Lordiphosa fenestrarum. NCBI lineage: Eukaryota > Metazoa > Arthropoda > Insecta > Diptera > Drosophilidae > Lordiphosa > Lordiphosa fenestrarum. The sequence continues at coordinate 23,707 of JAWNNO010005862.1, read as the reverse complement.
TGACGGCTGCTCGAATTGCCGCACATATATTCTTGCGGTCTGTCTTCCTTAGCCATCCTCGTTCCTCTCGCTACTTTTAGAGTGACCATCCGTCCCGATAGTGTCCTACCTGCTGCTGTCCCACAGGTTGGAGTACTTGTGGACGTTGCGCTTGGGCTCTCTGTTGCTCCTCTAACCGTAGATGATCGATCGTGTTGGCTGGTAAGGTGTTGGTCTGGGCAGTCTTCACTCGAGGTTCTGCACCCACCAAGCGCTGTAATCCACTACTGGCTTCTGGTCGATATTCTATTAATGTTTCATTGATCTCCCTTATGAAGTTTAACATATCTTGCCGCACTTGAGTTTGGAATCAAGACATGTTCTTTTTCATTGTAGTGCGATATGTTTTGTACGCCTCTGCTACGCATTGACTGCCGATTTTATCTCACTTGGAAGACCTGTTGGAGCTTCATGAACTGCAGCGGATTGAGAATTCCGTTCAGGATCGTCTGAGATGGTGATTGCTGATGTCCTTCGCTTGGGAATCGCCCCAAATCCTCCTATGGCACCGGATGCTGCCTCCTGCTGCATGTCCTCGGTGTTGTATCTGTGGTTAGAGGTTCTTTGCCTGTCTGGGATTGCGAGCGTGAGACTGTGGGACTCATTTCTGTGTTCCTACTCTTTAAAAAATTGAGGATTCGTCTAATTTTTCGGTTTATTGACTGTCTTGACCTTTCACTTCCAGGCATTCCTAATTTTTCCTTAATCTATTTTTTTTTCTTGTTCTGCTAATTTTTTATATATTTTCTAGGGGCGAGGTGAAACCCTTTGCATCCAGTTTAAGCCAAAATTTTTAAATATACTTTTTTTGTTCATTTCAGTGCTGCTTGTTCTATGTATAAAACTTTTGGGCTATTAATGAGTGATATGTTTTGTTTCGCTCCATTTTTGTGACCAGGCATCAATATTTTGGTTTGCGTTTCAATCATACAGGGACCGCGGACGTTTATTGGAACGACTTATTGTTAGATAGTGAGTTTATTATCAATTTTATGGTTGAGCATTAATGAATTTAAAAAAGTATGTATCCTCTTCCAGCAACAGCAACGGCAACGCAGTAGTGGCTGTCCCTCGCCAGTCTGAGACCTGTTTCTGGCATTTTGAAACTTTTGTGACGGTTTGGTCACTAGCTTTCAGTATCTATTAGCTCCGTTGTGGCAGCTACGGGTCAGACTGGAAGTCCTGCTCGAGGTCCAACAACTTGCTCATTATAATGTGCTCAGCACCAACACTAACTTTTCCTGGTTAGGTGAACTTGGGTCTATACATATTTAACTCGTTTTGATCTGCATTTTTTACCATTGGGCGCCATTTGTTATGTTCTGACTTCTTTTTTTCGGGTCCTCCTATCGGTCGGCGGCTAGCTTGCGGCGGGATGAGTTCGACCTTGATAGAGGGACCAGTCGGTAAGTAACAAAAAAAATGTATATTTATTTCTTCTCTCCACGGCTTGCACGGGCATTTAGGTGGTGTTATGCCATGAACTTCCCTCCCTTCCATGGATCATTTATGAAATTAAATTTCAGCGGATCCCCCTGGCTTTCTCTCTGATGCTTAGAACCTCATCTCACCCCATTCTTAATTTCTTACGCACTCATTCTTTTTTTAATTTCAACCATCTATATTTTCTGACACTTTTCTAAATATTAGGGATTCTAAATCTAAATCTTATTCACTCCTAACCAGGGTGGGTGGCCAATTTGGATCCTCTGGGGTGGCTCTGCTTTGCCAAAGTCTTCTGTGCCCGCCTTGCTTTCGGTGAGTAGTTTTTCACCAATTTATCCCGGTATTCGCCAAAAAGTTCGATAGAAATTTCCAGCCAACTCTGACACAATTGGCGAGATTACACTCAAATTGGCACAACTGTCTTCGTGGGAGGAGCTCCAGTCTGCGAACGAGGGCAGTGCGGATATCACTGACAACGGGAGATCGTTTTTTTATCGGAGCGGAAAACTAATTTTTGGTGGAAAGAGCAGAAAAATCTGCATAAAACCATTTCCGCTCCAGAAAGCTCGGTTTGATTGGTAGCGAACGTGTGGTGGCTGACCATTTAAGGGAAGGTTCTAGTTCAGAGGCCCGAAAATGTGCGTAATTTCATGATTTTTCTTAGAGAGTACATACGTATTTTTTTTAAAAACTTTTGTGCCATTTATTTGTCTATATTTTAAAAAGTTTACAAAATTTTTTCCAGTAAAAATAATACAAAATGGCAGCTCCAGCCCTCACTGACGGCGGTCGTGCGCGGTGGTGGACAGTGCGCGGGGCACTCTACAGCCCTGCCAAGTGATGTGAAACGAAAAAACCAAAAAAAATCTAAGAGTAGATGAAATTTGGGGGCCTTATGATTTTCCGATTTTTAAAAAACCCATTTTAAAAAAAATGGAGACCCTTTTTAGGAAAAACACCTTTTCTGCCTTGTTTTATTTGTTTTCACGTTAAAAAAAATTGTTTAGTACTGTTTTTTTTAACGTGAAAACAAATAAAAAAAATTTTTTTTACAAAAAACGCTTCCTGAAGGCCCCCTAAATTGAATAAGCTTTAATTAGAGCCGCCAAACGTCGAAGTCGGTGTAGTCGTTGAAGCGGAATCACGCCCCGCGCGCAAAAAAAAGGGGTTTCGAGCCATAGCTCTCGGCTCGTGAGCCACAAAATTTGATGCTGGCAGTACAGGTCCGAATTGAGCGTTTGGCCATAGGGGAGCAGCTCATAGTGGATGATTCCCTGCCAATCCCACCAATCACACAGAAGAACCTTCCTTTCCGTTGTCGTAAGTGACCCACTTTTCATCGCCAGTCACCTTCCGCTTCAGAAACGGGTCGATTTTGTTACGATTCAGAAGCGATTCGCATGCATCCATACGGGCCAAAATGTTTTTTGCGTCAAGTCGTGTGGCACCCATACATCGAGCTTCTTTTTGAATCCAAGCTTCTTCAAATGGTTTATAACGGTTTGATGACTCATGCCCAGCTCTTGGCCGATGCTACGGCTGCTACTATGCCGGTCTCTTTCGATCAATTCAGCGATTTTATCGCAATTTTCGACGACAGGCCTTCCGGACCGTGGCGCATCTTCGATCACCTCTGCACCAGAACGAAAACGTTGAAACCATCGTTGTGCGGTGGAAATGGAAACTGTATCGGGTCCATAAACTGAACAAATTTTATTGGCTGTGGCTCACGAGCCGAGAACTATGGCTCATGAGCCGAGAGCTATGGCTCATGAGCCGAGAGCTATGGCTCACGAGCCGAGAGCTATGGCTCACGAGCCGAGAGCTATGGCTCACGAGCCGAGATCAATGGCTCACGAGCCGAGAGCTATGGCTCATGAGCCGAGAGCTATGGCTCACAGCTCAGAGCCGATAACTGTGGCTCACGAGCCGAGAGCTGGTTGTTGGCTCATGAGCCGAGAGCTGTGGCTCACAGCTAAGAGCCGTGTGCTGTGGCTCACGAGCCGAGAGCCGGTTGATGGCTCACGGCTCCCGAGCTGTGGCTCACTGCTCTGAGCCAGAAGCTGTGGCTCACGAGCTGTGAGGCGTTTAGTGCTCCCGGCTCTCGAAAATCGGCTCTCAGCTCTGAGCGAGAGACGAAATGAGGCAGAGCGCGCGGCTCGCTCGTGAGCAATTCCGAACCCTGATAATAGCATATTATTTTATGGCGCCCAACTGTGTGGCCAACATTTATTTTGTGACTCACACACACACGCGAACCACTAGCTTTCAAACATTTATTTTCCTTTCAAATCCCCAGTTTGCAACAGAGGGCTGAAGATTTTGTAGTTTAGCTACTCTTGTAGTCTTTTAGCCACGGTTGGTGTTGCGACAGTAGGGTAAGCCCATCCTTGAGTTTCTTGTTCTCATAACCAGTCGCGTAGGATATACAGGCTTTCTAGTTACTAGTGATAGATTACCTGACCACGGCTGATGACTGAACATGTAAATTCACAAGTCTATCCTATATCTCTCCCGTTCAGGAGCATAGGATTTGCAGGTAACATTGTTATGGTTAACATATCACCTGACCACGTCTGACAGGCAAAAGAGAAGTCTCAAAAATATTGGTGCAAACATTTTATTCATTCAATGCTCACTTTGCAAAAAGGAAATTCAGGCATCCACGTCTCAGAAGACTAGTTGTGACCATGAGTTTCACAAAAAGTGTATAGCGACCCATGGGCGTACTGCAAATACATGCCCTGTTTGTCGCACGGTTTGCTTGGAGAAACCACCTGTCCCAGCCGACGCGATAGCCCAAAACACTAGACAGCAGTCTAGAGGCAATGATTCTCCGGTAAACCAAAGTCAAAGACCTGGGCCAAGTGAGACTGGACAAGCAAATTTAAGTTCCCAACATGTGACCACTATGGTGGCACAGGCAGCTCGAGGAATGCAGAACGATATGCTAACTCAATTGACTGCAAGGATGACACAGCTCATACAGTTAACAATTACAGCACAATTAGAGCCTGCTATTGCACAAGTTCAAGCAATTAGTCAGTCGATTAGGTCTGACCCGAGAGTCGAAACAAGAGATATTGATCAACTTAGTTTAATTGCACCTTCACCTCTAGCAGCGCCAAGTCATCAGTCTGATTTGCTGCTGCGACCTGATAATTTTATAAATAATAAATTGAGGTTTAGTGGAATTCCAGAGGGCATCAGCGTTGACAATTTTATATATACGGCCGAATCGTTAACCCATCAAACTCTCGAAAGAAATTTTTCTGTGCTTTGTGGCAGCGCAAGTTTGCTTGCGATTCCACAAGTCAACATCGATTATGAGATGGGATCTGCTCTGCGCAGCACTCCGTAAGCAATTTCGGGATTCGCGTACCGATATTGATATTAGAGAGGCAATCAGAGTTAGGAAACAGCGCGAAAAGCAGTGTTTTGATACTTATTATGATGCAGTGGAACAGCTAATGGACAGTGTGGAAACTCCAATGTCCGAACAATCCATCATAGAAACGTTAAGGCGAAATTTAAGAACCGAAATTCGTCACGAACTTTTAAACATTCAAATCAATTCCGTTGCTCGTCTTCGAGAAATTTGTAGTCGTCGAGAATCATTTCCTGAAGATGTTAGGAGAGAACACTGCTATCAGAAGACAGTTCCTTTTCGAAATCAAGTTGCGGAGCTAATTGAAGAGGCTCAATCCGATGACGCCATAGAGTTCTCCGAGGTAGAAGAAGTTGAGGAGATCGGGGCTGTAGCATTAGTCTGCTGGAATTGTCGCAAAGAAGGGCATAGGTACCACGATTGTGAGTCCAAACGTAGAATATTTTGCTACGGATGTGGTGCCCAAAACTCATACAAGCCTTCATGTGGCAAATGTCAAAAAAACTTGAAGCTGAACACACAGCCTCGGCAGCCACAGTGTGCTCAACGAAACAAGTCGATGAATGCTGCCTAAGTCCATCAAAAATACGAAAATTAATTCACCCAGACTTGTCAAATCGTGTGGATGTGGAACTGCTCGAAATGTGGCCACAGAAGCTCGCTAGTTTTAACAAGAAAGAAGGTCGGTCAAGCCCGACTATAACATACTCTGTACCAAGAAAATTATACGCTCATCATATATTTTGATGCTGCAGTGGCAGCGAACAGTCTTTTAATCATAACTCGAAAACCGTTCATCCGATCTTCTCCATTCCTTTGGCGGATCGATAAGATATCGGACAGACGGACATGACTCGGCTGTTGATGCTGATCAAGAATATATATTTTTTATAGGGTCGGAGATGCTTCCTTCTCGATGCTACATACTTTTGCACAAACTTATAATACTCTATGTACCTACGGTACAGAGTATAAACTTATGTCCAATTCTCAGGGATTAGCTCTTTGCAAGTCGTATTCCCGCAGTGCAAAGCGTATGAGGGCTTACTGGAGAGCAGCAAAAACAATAAATGCTATTCGCCAAAATAAAAATGATAAACTCCCTTACGCCGAGGTTCGTCTTCTTGCCCGTGTTGTACTTGGTCTAATGGACACCGGAGCAGCTATGAGTTGTGTTGGCGGCCAGCTAGCCAAACAAATTATTCAGGAGAGAATGCCTTTCAAAAGAATAGGGAGTAATGCATGCACAGCACACATTATTCCTTCCCTCAGTCAAGATCTTTATCTTTGCATCGATTTTTGGTCAGTTTTTAATTTACTGCCACCAACTTTGCAAATAGCAGAACTATCCCCTGACTCGCATGATCTATCTCCATTTCAAAGAGAAAACCTCAAGAAGGTAACTGACCAATTTCCTTCATTTGCGATTTCCGGACTTGGTAAAACATCATTGCTGACGCACGAAATCGATGTTGGTGATGCCAAACCGATTAAATAGCGGCATTTTCCTATATCTCCTGCGTTAGAAAAGCTTTTGTACGCAGAAGTGGACCGAATGCTTCAGTTAGGAGATAAAGAAGAGTCGGATAGCGCCTGGTCATCCCCAGTGGTATTAGTCCAAAAACCTGGCAAGGTCCGCCTCTGTTTGGACAGCAGAAAGGTAAATGCTGAGACTCGAAAGGATGCTTATCCTCTTCCTCAGATTGATGGAATCTTGAGTCGACTGCCAAAAGCCATGTACATTTCAAGTTTGGACTTAAAAGATGCCTATTGGCAAATCCTACTAGATCCATCGTCTCGGAACAAAACCGCTTTCACTATACCCGGCAGGCCTCTCTATCAATATAAGGTCATGCCGTTTGGTTTAACAAATGCTTCAGCGACAATGACCAGGTTGATGGATAGAGTAATTCCCGCTGCTCTTAGGAACGAAGTATTCGTTTATCTAGATGATCTCTTGATAGTATCCGATAGCTTCGAATCGCATCTTAAAGTATTGAGTCAAGTAGCAGATCACATAAGATCAGCTTGTTATGACGCTCACCGTGGAGAAGAGCAAGTTTTGCATGCGTCATGTGAAATATTAGGGGCATATTGTTGGCGAGGGTGTAATCCGTACAGACCCGGAAAAGATTTCGCCAATGACAAATTTCCCGCTACCTAAGACTTTAAAGGCACTTAGAAGTTTTCTGGGAATGGTCGGGTGGTATAGGAAATTTATAAGTAATTTCGCGTCAATAGCTGCTCCTCTCACTGATTTGTTGAAGCCGCGACAAAAATTTCTAATGACTCCTGAAGGTGAACAATCTTTCGAAAAATTAAAATCGATGCTTTGTTCAGCTCCAGTGCTTCGCAGTACAGACTTTAATTAAGCCTTTTTATATACACTGCGATGCTAGCAAAACAGGGGTAGGAGGCGTATTGGTACAGAGGACGGAGGTTGGTGATGAGTATCCCATAGCTTTTGTGTCCAAGAAGCTCAACAAGGCACAGAAAAATTACTCGGTCACTGAACAACAGTGTCTGGCAGCCTTGGTCTGTACTAAACGTTTTCGTGCCTACGTGGAGGGTCATGAATTTACAGTGGATCAGTGATCATGCTTCCTTAAAGTGGCTAATGTCTCAGCCGGACTTGCATTCTCGTCTCGCTCGGTAGGCTTAAAAGCTACAGGGATCTCGATTCAAATTTGAACATCGCAGTGGCAAACTCAATGTGGTCCCTAACGCCTTGTCAAGGGTAAATGAGCAAAAAATAGCTGCTTTAGACGCTAGTAACGGCTTATTAGTCGACTTGGAGTCTCCATATTTTAAGTCCGATGAGTATGTTGAGCTTATGGAGCGCGTCAAAGCTAATGGCGATAAACTACCTGATGTCAAAGTGGTTGATAATCTGGTATATAGGCGATCAGATCACGTCAAAGGAGATCAGCTAAATTATATATTTGCGTGGAAATTATGGATTCCCAAAGATCTGGTTCCGGATGTCCTAAAGAATGCCCATGATAATCCCTTAGCTTCCCACGGCGGTATACACAAGACCTTAGAAAGGATCCGTAGATACTATTATTGGCCTGGGCTATTGGGCGATGTTACAACATATTTTGCAGCGTGTGAAACATGTAAAATGACCAAAGCTGCAAACTATGTTTTAAGACCACCGATTGGAAAGCCACCGGAGTCCCAAAGGTTTTTCCAAAGACTATACTATATATAGATTTTCTTGGTCCATATCCTCGCTCCCTCCTATACCGACCACCAGCCTGATCTTGACCATAGTCCGTTACAGTTGATTCAGGTTTAGGTTGTTGTTGTTGTTGTTATTGTGGCACTCCAACTGCTTGTGATTCCACCTCGTAAGCCAGCTCCGTAGTAGGGACTTCATTTCCATTATCTTCATTGCCATCCTCGTCCTCTTCTAGTCGCTGCACAAACAATTGCTTGGATGTGGAGATTTAACGCAGCAACTGTAAGTGGACACACGAGCAAAGAATTAAGATGGGTAAAGGAAAAAGGTGACCAGTAGAGGGATAATCCAAGAGCATTGGGAAGAGGAAGTAAGAGGAGTAATAGGGGAATGGTGCGAAGGCGGAAATCCACTTTTAAGTTGCTCATTCTACAGCGCTAACGCACCACGCGGCGTTTTCGGGCCATCGATTTTTTATTGATTGACGAAGTCTCTCGCCATTGAATTCGAGCTTGAAATAAAAACGAGAGCGTAAGTTAAAGTCGGCCCTGCCCGACTTCGAAATACCCGTTACTCAGCTCAGCTCGGATAAGTATGCAACATTTTTTTAACTCGGCCATTTATTATCCGATCCTTTTGAAAATTTGTGAGATTGTAGATATTGGCCACATAGACTACACTGCTAAATCTGAGCTCGATATCTTAAAAATTGTGGGAGTTATTCAACATTTTTTTTTGCGGGGGCGGGAGGGGGCGTGGCCAAAATTTGAAGCAAACTTGATCTGCCTACAGACAATACTAGCTTACGTATAAAATTTGGTTGCTCTAGCTCTTCTAGTCTCTGAGATCTAGGTGTTCATACAGACGGACGGACGGACGGACAGACAGACGGACATGGCTATATCGACTCGGCTGTTGATGCTGTTGAAGAATATATATACTTTATGATATCGGAGATGCTTCCTTCTGCCTGTTACATACATTTGCACGACTTTAGTATACCCTTTTTACTCTACGAGTAACGGGTATAAAAATTGAGGAAAGTTAACTTCGGCTCGGCCGAAGTTGGTATACCCTTGCAGCACGTTTTTCAACTAATTTGAAGGACTTATCCACTGAAAACAAATAAGTTTTTTTTTTTAGTAGTAGTAGTATTCTTTATTTTTTATAGTCTGTACCGTAGGTACATCCAGAAGGAAGCATCTCCGACTCCATAAAGTATATATATTCTTGATCAGCATCAACAGCCAAGTCGATATAGCCATGTCCGTCTGTCCGTCTGTTAGTCTGTCCGTCTGTCTGTCCGTATGAACGCACAGATCTCAGAGATGGTAAGAGATATAGGTTTGACATGTATGGGACATATGCTTCTTATGTCTGCAGGCAGATCAAGTTTATTTTCAATTTTGGCCACGCCCCCTCCCGCCCTGCAATTTTGAAGATAGATGGGTTGTTCCTTCTGGACATATTTAGTTATTGAGATAACTTATCGATCCGCCAAAAAAATAAAGAAGATCGGATGAGCGGTTTTCGAGTTATGATCAAAATACAAATTTTCTTGGTACAGAGTATGTTATAGTCGGGCTTGACCGACTTTCTTTCTTGTTTGTTTTCAGTTTAGATTGATATACGAACATAAATAGTATTAAAAAAAAATAAAAATAAAATAAATCTGGTTAACATACACTTGGTTTTGAACCGTCAGTCGATCACCTTACACTTTTCCAGTACTAGTTCGGCTAATACACCTGGCTGCCCGGGTCGTCCCCAGATACCAGATCGTTCACCTCGTAGTGTGGAAAAGTGGTTTGGTGTTACAAATATCAGCTCTCTTTTGATTCCATAAGTGCAACAATTAACAAGTTTTATACACGCACAGCTTCTGGAAGATATTATCTGGATAATGCTAGAAGTCTTCGTTTACTATGTTTCTCCGGTACCGCAATGCTTGCCTCAGGAAGGTTATTAGTGTTTGCCAGTTTTTGCCGTTTAAAACTTCGTAACATTGTTCTGGATTTAAGTGAGGTGTTTCCCAATGTCTCATACGGAATTCTCGGAGTATAGGACAAACTCCGAGAAAATGGATTATATCCTCCGGCACGCCCATGTTACAAAGAGGACAGATTATGCTCGTGCTATTGCTATACGGGCGACCATTTAAGGCAAGCTGTTCTGTGCGTGCCCTGAAGATCAGCGATATGCTATAGCTCTGTAGGTCATTTCGAAAATAATTGTTTTCCTTGAGAGATTTAGCCAGGCACCTGTATATTTGTCTTGTGTTCGAAAGTGTCGCTTTTCGGCCAAAACCGTCAAAATTCCTCGAATCAATTGCCTGCTTAATGAGGATATGCGTTGACTTCCAAGTTTCCGGGTTTTCGTAGTCAAACAAAATATCATAAGCTGCTGCCATGGTTTCCCAGACGCTGAAAAATTGTGATTTCCCTTCTAGCAGGTGTTTTGTTATTATGTTTGGCAGGCGGTTCCCAGTCATTTGCAGCGATTTGACTGCAAATTTGTTATACTCTGTACCGAAGGTACATAGAGTATTATAAGTTTGTGCAAAAGTATGTAACAGGCAGAAGGAAGCATCTCCGACCCCATAAAGTATATATATTCTTGATCAGCATCAACAGCCAAGTCGATATAGCCATGTCCGTCTGTCCGTCCGTCCGTCTGTCCGTCTGTCTGTCTGTCTGTCCGTCCGTATGAACGCACAGATCTCAGAGATGGTAAGAGATAGAGGTTTGACATGTATGGGACATATGCTTCTTATGTCTGCAGGCAGATCAAGTTTATTTTCAATTTCGGCCACGCCCCCTCCCGCCCCCGCAATTTAGAAAAAACGTCATATCTCCCACAGTTTTAAAGATAGATGGTTTGTTTCTTCTGGACATATTTAGTAATTAAGATAATTTATCGATCCGCCAAAGGAATGAAGAAGATCGGATGATCAGTTTTCGAGTTATGATCAACAGACACATTTTTTTTGGTACAGAGTATGTTATAGTCGGGCTTGACCGACTTTCTTTCTTGTTTTTTTTTTGACTTTATGATTTGTTTTTTATTTTTATACCCGTTACTCGTAGAGTAAAAAGGGTATACTAAAGTCGTGCAAATGTATGTAACAGGCAGAAGGAAGCATCTCCGATATAATAAAGTATATATATTCTTCATCAGCATCAACAGCCGAGTCGATATAGCCATGTCCGTCTGTCCGTCCGTCCGTCCGTCCGTCCGTCCGTCCGTCTGTCCGTCTGTATGAACACCTAGATCTCAGAGACTAGAAGAGCTAGAGCAACCAAATTTTATACGTAAGCTAGTATTGTCTGTAGGCAGATCAAGTTTGTTTCAAATTTCGGCCACGCCCCCGCAATAAACAATATTGAATAACTCCCATTTTTAAGATATCGAGCTCTGATTTTGCAGTGTAGTCTATGTGGCCAATATCTACAATCTCACAAATTTTCAAAAGGATCGGATAATAAATGGCCGAGTTAAAAAAATGTTGCATACTTATCCGAGCTGAGCTGAGTAACGGGTATTTCGAAGTCGGGCAGGGCCGACTTTAACTTACGCTCTCGTTTGACGTAAAATCGTAATAGCTTCTCAACATCTTCGAATTCGGTATACCCCCAAACCTGCGAGGCATGGCATATTATGGATCTTGCCGTTGCGAGGAAGATTTTGTATTTGCCACTATGATCCACGTTGTCCTTTCCCAAGAGATTATTCCGTGTCGAGTTTATTGCCTTTTTCGCGTCTTGCAATTTATAATTCACGTGTTTGACAAAGTTTATGTTTTGCGTGAGGGTTATTCCCAGGTACTTGAACTCTCTTACTGTCTCTAGAGGTTCTCCATTAAGGTTCCACTTCTCGCTTCTTGCCAGTCTTCCTCGTCCGCTTCTTATCGCCATTACTTTCGTGTTTTTGCTGTGTTTATCTTCAAGTGCCAAGTCTTGCAGTCCTTAAATAAATCGTTGATTATATCTTGCAGGATGCTGGGGGACTCTGCCATTATCACCATATCGTTGGCATATTTTAGAACTTTGATATGTTCTTCTGCAACATGCACGCCACCCGGAAGTATTTTCGAGATATCGTCTATATAAAGAGCAAAAAGCAAGGGGCTCAATAAGCATCCCTGCTTGACTCCTAAGTTACATTCAAACCATTCCGATAACTTGTTGCCATCCCAAACTGCCGCTTCATTATCGCTGTAGAGGCTCTGTATTAGATTTAACATCTTAGTCGACACACCTAGGCAGCTTAGTTTATAGAAAAGACTGCGTCTATCTATAGTGTCAAACGCTGCCTTGAAGTCCACAAAGCGCATGTACATTTTTTGTTTGTTTTCGAGATACTCCCTTGCAATGGCTACTATTGTGAAGATGCTATCGATGGTGGAGTATCCTTTTCTAAATCCTGCTTGATATTCACTTAATATGTTTCGCTCTTCTACCCATTTTGTCAGCCGCTCCAGTAGTACAGAACTAAACACTTTCATAATTGCATTTAAAAAGGTTATGCCTCTGTAGTTGGAAAATCGGAAATATTATGTTTTTTCTGAAGCTATCGGGGTAGCATCGGTAGCAATTTTGTTGTAAGCTCTTGTTAGGATTTCAGTGAGCTGGTCGCTGGCGTTTTTTAAGAACTCGGCCGGGACTCTGACTATGCCTGCCGCTTTTCCAATTTTACTTCGTTTGATTGCTTTTTCCACTTCCGTGACTGTTATGGTGTGGTCCATGTCCGCGTTATGTATCATAAGGAAAAGCAAAACTGTGACTCACTTTCGGGTTTCGTATATTTAAGGGACCTTTGAAATGCTCTGCCATACTTGTTGCATCAGCTTTGATCAAAGCACTCCCAGATTTACCGTATATTCGTCTTACAAATGACCAAAATGCTTTAGAATCTTTAATGTTGTTAATGTCGTTCTCCACTCATTCTCAAACCATGGTTGTTTTCCGGCTACTTTTACGGGCTGTTGCATGCAGGCTGCAGCGTTGGAGATAATTTGTGTCAGTTCCTCGATCTCAATCGGTGCGGGGTCTCTTTCTTGTAATTGCCTACACAGTTTTGTTCGATATCTCTCTGCATCCCCTTCGTTACACCTTAATTTTGGTAGCAATTGATTTTCGTCCGTTTATGGAGTCCTTGTATACTGACGCTGATTTTTAAGGGCATGTAAACCGAATACATTTCGGTTAATACTTCAAGGTCGCTTACGTGCTGTTGCCAATCTTCTCCAATTATACAATAGTCTTACGTCGACGTTGCTTGCCCCCTTATAAATGTGAAGTTTCCCTCAGTGTCGCTTGGCATTCGTCCATTGAGTATTGTAAAATCGTGATCATCACACATTTCCAGGAGTTGCTTTCCATTTGCATCTACTTTTGCATCCTTTGATGATTTCTGGATAGTTGCATGAGGACCCGGTGCATGTGTGTAAAAGTCCGAAACCTTTTTCTCCACACCCACTCGAGCATTTAAATCTCCCACAACCATGACATTTCGCGGGTTTATGTCTTGAAGAGTTTCGTACAATTTGTCAAAATCAACTTGCCAATTACTGCAGTTAAGATACTGTGGTAGAACATAGAGTTTATCGTGCTGTGAGTTGATTTCAATTGCAGTAAAGTCACCCATTTTTTTGTAGCCACATATTTTTGATTGGATTAGCTCCTTTCTTATGCCGAATAGCAATCCTCCACTTGCTCTTCCTCTGCGCGCTGTACGCTTTGCCAGTACCCACGACAGTTCATAGTTGGCAAAATACGGTTCATAGTGTTCCATGTTCTGCTCGACAAACGTTTCACATAAGAAAAATACATCGAACTTATTTACCAGGGTAAAGAATTGGCTGAAAACTCTCTTGCTTGATAGACCGGCTGCATTATATGCTAGTATACTAATGTTAATTGTTGAAACATTATGTGTATATTCTAAACTTATACTAAATTGGGTGGGAGCTTGGTTAATGGCATTTCTACTAATCCTTATTAGTTTTTTTTGAATCCGAGCACGGCTTAGCAGTGATGCGTATGTCCACTGGCCCCAATGCGGTACCGTATAACTCTCTTAACATTGGTTCTGCTGGTTGTCCTTTGTGCACGAGATTTTTAGCGGGGTCAGAGTGGTACCATTTCCCATCAACATTGATTTCATCGCTTCGCACAAAAGTTTTATATCTGCCGTTAATTGAAACCAATTCTTTTTTAAGCTGCAGCAATACCGCCTTATGCTCCTGCCTTTCTATGCTGAGGTCTTTTTCAATAAAAATTTTGCGCTCACCATTGACGAATTTTCCAATCCCGCAATATTTCCAACGGTGTTTCCTTTCTCGAAAATTATCCGTGCGTCTCTCACGTTGGCTTCTGGTACCTGTAGTTCAGTGCGGAGTAGCTCTTTAACACCATCTGCAGATGCATTTTTCCTATGTAGACCTTTGACAATAAGGTTTTTTTTTCGGCTTCGATCAGACAGCCTCTTCATTGCCTTAGTTGCCTTAGTTTTTGTATAAGTTTATTTATTTTGAAAAGAAAGTGCAGGTCTACCCTAATTACTCGGCCTAGAAGTATGCTACACGAAAAATTAGAGCTGCTAAAATGGCTGCGTTCGTCAATAGAGGCGTGTTTGAGCAAAGCTTTCGCGAGCTTTTGGTAGCTTTTAGAGCTTTTAAAGAACCCACTTTTTGTAGTTATCTTTGTATCTTATCCGTATGTTTGGTTTGCCAGATTTGTTTTTGTTTTTGGTGCGGGGGCTGCTGTGGCCGGTTTTATTTAAATTTTTATCAATACTTTGCCAGTTTCGTTGATCCAGTCTGTCCTTGATCAGCCTCGTGTCTATTCTTCTTTGGGGTTCACAACTGACACTACACCGGATTCTTAATTCGCCCCTTACACTTTATTTTTTAAAATTATTGCGCGGAGCTCTGGTTTGGTTGTTCTGCTTCTTACGAGGGTTGGAGAGGTTTTTTCCAAACAAATAAGTTTTTCTCGATACGACTTCTTTTCTGACTCTACTTTTGAATGACAGCTATACTATATAGATGTCCGATTTCGACCAAACTTAGTGGAATTATGGAAAAGCATAGCAAACTAAGAAACGCAACGTGTGGAGGAGTTTTCTTTGAAAACAAAAAAGATTTTCCAACTAAAACAAGTTTCTCGACCGATCATTCATATGGCAGCTATAACCTATAGTCAACCGATTTTGACAAAACGTTAAAGAATTGTGTGAAAGCTTATAAAATAAATATATGCCAATTTTAAAGAGGTTTACATTGAAAACAAAAAAGTTTTTCTTACTAAGACTTTTTTTTAACGTTACTTTTCTATGGCAGCCATACTATGTAGATGTCCGATTTCGACCAAATTTGGCAGAATTGTGGAGAAGCATTAAAAACTAGTAAATATGGAGTTTGGAGACGTTTGCATTAAAAACAAACAAGTTTTCTCACTAGAAATAGTTTTTCGACCTATCGTTCCTATGGCAGCTATATGTTATAGTCATCCGATCCGGTCGGTTCCGACAAATGTGCAGCGTATTCGGACCAGAAGACTTTGTGCAAAGTTTGGTGGCGACAGCTTTAAAACTGACGGAGGAGATAGCATAGAAACAGACGGACATGGCTATATCGACTCATCTTGTCATGCTGATCAAGAATATATATGGGTGATTCCATAAAAATTACCACCCAACATTTTATTTTGAACCAAATAATTTTTTTCATATTCTCTGTTGCAAAATAGTGCATACGTATTTCAGCATTTTGTCGAAATATGCTTAATTCGCGGAAAATAATTTTTGGAAAATGTAGCTTTTTAAATTTTTTAATTATTGGGAATTTCTTGCAATCCAAAGCCATTGCCTATAAAAATATTTAAAAAATCACAAAACTTAGTTCCGATCCCGTACTTTCAAATTTCTTTCACTTAAAAATTGTTTTAATCTTTTATGTTAACCAAATCGCGAAAATGAGTACGAAAAAATTAATTGCCAAGAAAGGGCATCTTTTTTTTTCTCCATTTTTTTTCTCAAAATTAGGTCTTGTATTCAGCAATATACTGTATTAAACTGAAAATGGGAAATCGAATAGTTCCAGAGTTATAGAAATTTATTAATCACCTTTCTCGTCTCACGGCAGACGTGGTCCTATCCCGTTGTCGTGAGCGAGGAGGCCAAGCCGGGTATCTCCTCCCAGCCCCTGCAGCGGTCGTGGTTCCACCCCGACGGCCAGGTTAGAGAGTCTTTCCCCACTAAGCACACGACGCCTCGTGGCCACGCAGACACCGAAGCTTCTCCCTACCTCTGGCTCGCAACCCATCAACATCCTACGGAAGCCGACTGGCCTCCGACAAGGTATATCCTTCCCCCAGCGTCCCAGATCTTACAAATTTTCTTGTGAGAGACCTTGGTAAGACTGAGTAGCATACTTCGGCCAAGGAGCTTCTTTGCAGTAGGGCCCTCTGGCTGTGCGTTGTGAATGCTAGAAGCGATACTCAATACACAAACAGAAAAAACAAATGTGCTGCCGTATTTTCTATTATCACTTAAGCATTCAATTACCGGGCTCAGCAGATGCTGACGGCTTCACCATGTTAATTCCACCATAATCGAAATTGGATCAGTCGGATACTGATTACTTAATATATCCAGAAGGCAGCGATTGGAAAGGTACTATTTTTTTTTACCTTGGTAAGGTACAAGCCTTGTACTACAAGGTAAATGTTCAAAAATATACCTAGGTAAGGTAAAAGGTATCCAGAACTTTTAGTACCTAGGTAAAGGTACAGGTACATAAAAGGTACTTTTGAATTAAAAAGCATGGTTCATCCATTATTATTATTAAATTGAAAACAAAAAACCTTACTTCGATACAAATATTGATAAAGTCATACATTGATATAGGGCACTGTAAGAACTTGAATCCAACGAGAGCGTAAGTTAAAGTCGGCCCTGCCCGACTTCGAAATACCCGTTACTCAGCTCAGCTCGGATAAGTATGCAACATTTTTTTAACTCGGCCATTTATTATCCGATCCTTTTGAAAATTTGTGAGATTGTAGATATCGGACACAAAGACTACACTGCAAAATCTGAGCTCGATATCTTAAAAATTGTGGGAGTTATTCTACATTTCTTATTGCGGGAGCGGGAGGGGGCGTGGCCAAAATTTGAAACAAACTTGATCTGCCTACAGACAATACTAGCTTACGTATAAAATTTGGTTGCTCTAGCTCTTCTAGTCTCTGAGATCTAGGTGTTCATACAGACGGACGGACGGACGGACGGACAGACGGACATGGCTATATCGACTCGGCTGTTGATGCTGATGAAGAATATATATACTTTATGATATCGGAGATGCTTCCTTCTCCCTGTTACATACATTTGCACGACTTTAGTATACCCTTTTTTTCTCTACAAGTAACGGGTATAAAAAGAAGATTTGAAAATGGTACATTTTGATTTCATTTGACCTTATATTACTAAATTGTTTCTTATGCCCGGTTCTCACTAGAGCACATTCTTGCATTCTTGTTTCGGATGCAACTTTCACGCCATACAAAAATCGTAGCGGCTAGTGGTAGCAAACCAGTTGCATCCAATTTGGATGCGGTTGCATCAGTGACTTTTCGCGTAGTGACTTGACAGGGTATCGATAATTTTGCCTATCGTATAGGTATCGTTACAACTGCAAGCACTAACAAAAACAATAAACAGCTGTAGATCTTTAAGCGCAAAAAAACAAAAGCAAATCGGCATGGCAAAACAAGCAGGTATGATTAGTTATTACTTTAGGCTGCCGTTTAAAGCCAAATACTAATTTTTTTGAGTTGAAGTTTTGTAACAAAATACAGAAAAAAAACTGTAAAAAATCAAATTCAAGAACATTTAATTTGTATATTTGTATTCTCTGCAACACATGCAGCAAGTGCAATAACATTGCCTCGTCGTTATCCAAAGCTATTAAGGGAAAACCATCATCTACATCCATTTTACTTGCACCAAATTATCTTTTCACAATGTCAACAAATCCCAGTCAGCTGTTCAGTGGATGCGAGAACACAAGAATGTTGCCAATGCAAACTCCTATTCGCATCTTTTTCCCGTCCGTTTTTCAGATGGATAACGAAGACGTAATCGTGTTGAGCGACGATGGTTCCTGTGACATGGAACCCTATCCTCCGGAGTTCCAGCGACAGGACGAACAGGAGTCGCAGCCTAGGGTGGAGGACCTGTCTGAAGAGGAGAGTGACACAAACCCTGACTTAGACCCGCGAACACCCCGCTACTCCGCCAGTACCAGGGAGGTCCCCTGGACCAGTCGGGATCCTCGAGCCAGCCGGTCAAGTTATGGACGGACTTATCAAAACGCTGGCGAGGGCGGCGAGCACCCCGCTACTCTACGAATTCCGAGGAGGTCCCTTGGACGCGGCGTGATCCTCGCACCAACCGACCAAATTATGGACGGACACCGCACAACGAGCGACCGCCAGCGCTTCACTCGGAGTTTCACACCGAGGAGAACCACGCGAACGTCTACGACGGATGCGTGACCTTCATGCGGGTGCACACCACCACGATCATCATACAAGCACCACTAGCCCGAGGAGAATCTCCGTATTACGAGGAACCCCCCTCACCCCCTTTATTCGGGGACCAACCGCCCACGGAGGACGTTCCCGGAATCCTAGCCCTCACGGAAGGAGACCCAAATGATTCGTCCCCGCTTAAGCGACCTTGCCTGGAGGAAGACAGCTCCTACACCCTTCCACCGCTGGAGTTGGATTCGGAGAGGCAACAATGTGGGGAAAAGAAAGTCACTATGGACGGCGTCACCCCGGCATCGAATGATACGCCCTCGGAACCACCCTTCTCTCACAAAACGGATACGACGCCTATCTTGGGCTAGCGAGGGTCGGGAGTTGAGGCAGGTTTATCGTATAATGAGGGTGCCACGGCAGGAGAATCCAAGACTCAAGGTCCGGGCATCCGAGAGTCACATTGGCGTGTGGACCCGACCAGCCGATTTCCCCACGTATGTCTGCGCCGATTGGAATCAAGAGACGGCACGGTGGAGGAAAGTAAACCTGGGGCTGTATTATCCGAGAACGACAGGCTTTCGGGAAGTTCTCTATCTGCCTTTGTTTGTGCCCCACCAGGAGAACCCCTCAGCGAGTGGGAGGGCGAGGTATTGGACCAAGTTCTGTCAGATTTGGAAGACGAACAAGGGTATGGCCACCTGTCTCTGGACCCCTCCAGCGAGGATACTTGGTCGGAAGCAGTCCAAGGATGGATAATTTCGGAGAAGGACACTCGTGACCAGGGAACCCCAGACCGGATGACCACCGACACAGTTTTGGTACCTTTGCCTGGGAATTGGCACAACACCGCCGGTCCCAATACGCTGCCCCGAGGAACAGTGGACAGAATTCTGGATAAGCTCGCAGCATTGGACGGTCGCGGAAGACGATCCCGATTTACACTAACGGAAGCAGGATGGAGATACGTGGTTACCCTAAAGACGAATGGCGACCTTTTCATCTGCCCCCGGGAAGAAAGAGGAGGGTGTGAAGTAGTGGCCAAGGCCAATGCTTCACAATAGATTTAATTAGTAGATTAAACCGGTTTATTATAAGCATTTGTTAAAGTGCAAGGAGCACAAAAATATATTCTTCCTTTTTGAGTTCTAACGGCCGGCTTCGAATTACGACTAGGTGGCAAGCCCCGATCGCACCGCTTTTGGTCATATTAGGAAAATACCCACCGCCAACAACCAGCTTTCGTCAGAGAACAAAATCCCTACGTTGGAAAAAGGCTAAATAAGCCGGTGGCGGGGGGGGGGGTTAGTTGGTCACTCCCAGCGGTGGGGCTCTCTCTCTTGCTTAGCGGCGTTGAAAGTAATCGAACGGGCACGGGTCAGAGTGGAGTTAGACATAAAAGGAGTGACGCGAGAAAAATAAGAGGATTGGCTAAGAAATGAAGAAACATATCGGTGCAGAAGGGGGAACGAAGTAAACATATTTTTGTGAAAAATATAAACATTGAAAGAACAGAACAAAAGAGTGACGCTTTACTGGTGTTAGGGCTCCTATTTGACCCATCCGCCTAGCATCCCGCCCCCTCCCCCCCTAAGCGAGGCGCTTCGACGTGGTTGCATCCCGCCGGCTTCGCCTACGTGCCTTTCTCTCAAGTCCCTTTCTCAAAGTGGGTGCGGCTGCTTCCCGCCTTCGCGAGACTCTTGCCATCACCTTTCTCTTCTTGCGGCGAACGTGGTCCCATTCCGTCGTCGTGATCGAGGCAAATTGTGATTACCCTTCCTTCTCCCCTGCGGTGGTCGTGTTTCCACCCCGACGCCTCTATCATCCTTCACCTTTCTCGTCTCACGGCAGACGTAATCCTATCCCGTTGTCGTGAGCGAGGAGGCCAAGCCGGGTATCTCCTCCCAGCCCCTGCAGCGGTCGTGGTTCCACCCCGACGGCCAGGTTAGAGAGTCTTTCCCCACTAAGCACACGACGCCTCGTGGCCACGCAGACACCGAAGCTTCTCCCTACCTCTGGCTCGCACTCCATCAACATCCTACGGAAGCCGACTGGCCTCCGACAAGGTATATCCTTCCCCCAGCGTCCCAGATCTTACAAATTTTCTTGTGAGAGACCTTGGTAAGACTGAGTAGCATACTTCGGCCAAGGAGCTTCTTTGCAGTAGGGCCCTCTGGCTGTGCGTTGTGAATGCTAGAAGCGATACTCAATACACAAACAGAGAAAACAAATATGCTGCCGTATTTTCTATTATCACTTAAGCATTCAATTACCGGGCTCAGCAGATGCTGACGGCTTCACCATGTTAATTCCACCATAATCGAAATTGGATCAGTCGGATACTGATTACTTAATATATCCAGAAGGCAGCGATTGGAAAGGTACTATTTTTTTTTACCTTGGTAAGGTACAAGCCTTGTACTACAAGGTAAATGTTAAAAAATATACCTAGGTAAGGTAAAAGGTATCCAGAACTTTTAGTACCTAGGTAAAGGTACAGGTACAAAAAAGGTACTTTTGAATTAAAAAGCATGGTTCATCCATTATTATTATTAAATTCAAAACAAACGAGAGCGTAACTTAAAGTCGGCCCTGCCCGACTTCGAAATACCCGTTACTCAGTTCAATTAGTGTTTAATAAACTCATGCGGTTCGGATAAGTATGCAACATTTTTTTAACTCTGCCATTTATTATCCGATCCTTTTGAAAATTTGTGAGATTGTAGATATTGGCCGCATAGACTACACTGCAAAATCTGAGCTCGATATCTTAAAAATTGTGGGAGTTATTTAACATTTTTTATTGCGGGGGCGGGAGGGGGCGTGGCCAAAATTTGAAACAAACTTGATCTGCCTACAGACAATACTAGCTTACGTATAAAATTTGGTTGCTCTAGCTCTTCTAGTCTCTGAGATCTAGGTGTTCATACAGACGGACGGACGGACGGACGGAAGGACGGACGAACAGACGGACATGGCTATATCGACTCGGCTGTTGATGCTGATCAAGAATATATATACTTTATGATATCGGAGATGCTTCCTTCTGCCTGTTATATACATTTGCACGACTTTAGTATACCCTTTTTACTCTACGAGTAACGGGTATAAAAACCTTACTTCGATACAAATATTGATAAAGTCATACATTGATATAGGGCACTGTAAGAACTTGAATCCAAAAAGAAGATTTGAAAATGGAACATTTTTATTTCATTTGACCTTATATTACTAAATTGTTTCTTATGCCCGGTTCTCACTAGAGCACATTCTTGCATTCTTGTTTCGGATGCAACTTTCACGCCATACAAAAATCGTAGCGGCTAGTGGTAGCAAACCAGTTGCATCCAATTTGGATGCGGTTGCATCAGTGACTTTTCGCGTAGTGACTTGACAGGGTATCGATAATTTTGCCTATCGTATAGGTATCGTTACAACTGCAAGCACTAACAAAAACAATAACAATAACAACTCTGCAACACATGCAGCAAGTGCAATAACATTGCCTCGTCGTTATCCAAAGCTATTAAGGGAAAACCATCATCTACATTCATTTTACTTGCACCAAATTATCTTTTCACAATGTCAACAAATCCCAGTCAGCTGTTCAGTGGATGCGAGAACACAAGAATGTTGCCAATGCAAACTCCTATTCGCATCTTTTCGATAAATCGCGATGTCGATGAGAACCTAGCATTATATCCATTCACCCTTTTTTAATATTACAAGAGTTTCGAAGATTTCGTCACCTCGTCTGTTTCTTTTTGGAGTAAGTATTTGACCTCTACCGCTAAAAATTCTTTCAACTGGGGCAGAGCTAGGCAAAATGGTATTAGACTAATAAAAAAACATTGCAAATATTTTTATACTTAATTAAAAATTCTAATGATGTACTATTATCTTCAAGATAAGTGAAAACTTTCATTTCAATATAGTAATTTTCATAACAATTCTCAGTTTCGCCTAATGTGACATTATTGGAATCTAAAGGATTCTTCAAAATCCTTTGAATTTGAACTCTTATTGACATTAGTTTCCAAATTTTCCGTTATTTCTTCTACAAGCCAATCTTTAAAACTCTTTACAATTTTGGTCGGTTTTATTTGGAATCCTCATCAATTTAAATTTTGTAAGTGTCTTAGTGGGCAAAACAAAAGTCGTTGCCTCGCTTGAATCGTTTTAGAACTCCTATTTTAAGAGCATTTTTAAGTGGATCACAATATTTTAAATTATTCAAGCATTCTAGTTTATGTTAATATTACTTAAAGTAAAGTGGGAAGCAAAAATCCCAAATAACAATGGGATTCGCTCTGCAGAAGATCAATAGCCTTTGCAAATATGCCAGTAGCATTATTCAAAGCGTAGAGATGACACAAAACAATAAGTTATATCGATCCGTAAGCGCAAAAAAAACCCGAAAAAGTGCCTAATACCTTACCTATTGACAAGGAAAATGAAAATTTTGACCTAGGTAAGTTAAAAGGTACCCAAAATTTAAAATACCTGGGTAAGGTAAAAGATACACAAAATTTGTATATATAGTTTACCTAGGTACTTCCTAACAATGTCAGAAGGTACGAACCTTCTATCTATAAAATTGTGGAAGATATGAAGTTTTTCTTAAATTGCCGGGGCGGAAGGGGACGTGGCGAAAATTAAAAATAATTTTGGTCTGCCTGCCAGAATAAGAAGTTTTTGTCCCATAGACGTCAAATCTCTATCTCTTACCATCTCTGAGATCTATGTGTTCATACGGAAAGATAGACGGACATGGCTATATAGACTCGGCTTCTGATGCTGATTATATATACGGAGATGCTTTCTGCTGTCTGTTAGATAGTAGAGCTCTGCAGTACTGGAATCAAAGTGCCGTTTGATTCATCTTTAAAAAAAAAGGTTTAGTAAATCAAGTCTGAAAATATTTTGATTAGAGTTAGTCAGTTCATAAAATGCTGGCATAAAATGCTATGGGGTCAGTTCATAAAATGCAGGCATAAAATGCTATGGGGTGGTTCCCACGAACAAAAATTAACCACTATGGGTACATTAATAATGGAACACACAAAGAACCCAACTCGGGCTGGGATATCAGCCCAAACGTCA